>WYDI02007952.1:1353-11626 GCA_009867235.2 Psittacus erithacus | reverse complement strand
TTATCAGTGCTGTTCCCAGGCTGAAAGTCAAAAACACAGCACTGCACCAGCTACTTAGAAGGAGAAAAATGACTGCTACTGCTGAACCCAGGACAAAAAGGAATGGGAAGGTTTTTACCAGGTGCCAGCAGCACTTAGGAACATTTCAAATAAAAAATACACTTTAAAGTGCATGATGGCTGTGAATCACATATAATCTACTTGCCAAATTAGTATAGTCATATTCCTGTGCCTCCTTAGTCTCTTTCTCCTCTTATTTTAAAGTATTTTATTTTTCATGTACCTATTTCAAAAACTGAAGTTGCCCCTTGTCTGCGTAGGGTTATATGACCACATTGGGATTATAATTCTAAATTTAGCAATTGGCAGGTTGTTAGTAGGCAGAATAAAGAAAGCAACACTATATTTTGTTATTTGGGCAAGAAAATTTTTCTTTATTTGTCTGAAAGTACCTCAGAAAGCACATATATAGCTATAATTATTATGATGGTTAATAGTAACTATAGAAGCACAGACAACAGAAATCTATTAAATACGGAGTGTCATAGCATAAAAAAGTGAAACTAAAGGTGCACAAAATAAAAGTCAAGTACCATGAAAAACAAGACAAGACATTTATGGTCTAAATCTGCAAGGGGCATTCCAGATTAAAAAAAAAAAAAAAAAACCAACAAAAAAACCAAACAAAAAAAAAAAAAACAGGATACAGAATAGTAACACAAAGGGAAAAAAACATTAATTTTCTTGACCAAGGGTAGAATGCCTATCTCTGAACAAAGGAAAATCATAAATTCAACAGCCGACTAGGGAAGAGTAAACACTGCAGCCTGTAAGGAAGATGAGGATAGCCTGTGGAAAGATAGGAAGTGCCAACTTGAACATGACCATACTCAAGCTAAAGATAAGTTCTGTGAAATGTATAGCTTGGTACTCCACAGACAAAATAGTAGTTCTACAGTCAATGGAATGGGGAATGAGAAATGAACTACAGAAATGACACTAATAGGAAAATGTTAACAGCAGGAAAGGATATTGATGTTCTGACATAGACCAGGAAAAAAAAAAAAAGCCCAATATGGGAAAGCTATCGAAAGTGTAATAGCTGCCACTTTCACAGGGGCTTCAGCAAAAGTTCACACTAGAGACACCACAGAGATTTTGGCAAAACTGAGCAACCAATTTCCATTGACTGGAGTGGAAATTAGTATTTGCTGATAATACACAACTATATATGACACTTTGCAGCAATAAAACTGTGTGGCAATTAAGGCTAAACCATCACTTATACCTCAGAATCATTCTGAGTCAAGGACTTTAAAATGTAAATCAGAACAGAATATGGGCCACAGCCTCATGATGAAAAATTCTGCAGATGTGTCAGAGTTTAGCAAATAAACATTTAAATGTCATCAGCCAATAGCTCAGCAGAAAAAAATTACGCTGGAAGAAATGGCTGTGAATATACCCAAGAATACCAGGCTAACTGTTACTAAACTCAGATAATGAAAGATGAGAAACTTGTGTCTCTAGGTGAAATTAAATGAAATACAGGATGAGACTACAAAAAGTAGACGATGCTAGAAACATTTCTTCTTTTAATAATATTGCCATTAATTTAGCCAAATGAAACATCTAAACCATCTACAATTTGGCAAAATATTAGTGTTGGTATCATTTGGTATCATTAATGACATTCTTAGCTAAACTAAGGATAAATCTTAGCTAAAATAATTATTTTCATGTTTTGTTCTGCTTTATTTTAATCAGTTTTATGATAACATGTCTTTCACATAACAATAGTTTAACTTCAGAAATAGGTATTTGTGAAGATTTTGCCAAAACAATCTGAGAAATATCTGAATATGTTGTGTCATCCAGCTCTCTGCTATTCATTATTATCTACAACTCTGGCAAATTCATTCTGGTGAAGAAAAAAAAAAAAAAAAAGAGGAACAGAAACAGGACAAGAAGGGTGCAAAATGCATAGTAAAGTTAAGACACCTATAAAGGAAGAAAAAAAAGGCACAATTAGAAGCAGAGATTCAACGTATTAAATTAGACAATGGAAGCACCACAATTAAAGTTTCTTTCTTTTGTGTTTGTGTGTGTTAGCTCCCTTCATTGTTGATTCACTATCACCAGTTTAATTTTCATGGAAAAAGCATTTTTTATTTCAAAATGTTTGCAAACCATTAGCACAAACTGTCTAGGAATTCCTTCACTTTTTAATGCCTTAGCCATCTGTTATTTGGTTGTGTATTAAGCTCTTTCTTAAAGGCAGGAGACTGGAACCCATGAATCTGAAATTTTTATTCTAAAGCATTCTGCATCTACATACTACTAAAATTTATTTGTAAATATTTCTCCAACCTTTAAGCTGTCTTCACATCCTGTCAGGGATATGGTTACTCAGTGGTAGGAGGCCTTCTTTATTGCATAAAGTTGGTGATCCACACACTAACATTACAGCTTAGCTCCAACAGGACATTAAACATTTTGGAAACATTCTCTGGCACTGAGGACAGTTGACAAAGAAGAATCTCATCATATGCTCATAAGCTCTCTCAGCTCCCAGAAAAGAATGGCTTCATTCAAACTGCCTGCTGAGAATAACTCCTGGATCTCCCTATGTGTTGAACTCTGTCCAGTAATTATTGGGGGGAAGAATATTTGGCATATGGCAAACTCAAGCCATTGTTCTAACAGTTCAGAACCACAGATGATCACATTCCAATGCCTGACCATATGCATAGCAAGTGTTTAACTTAAATTAGACACAGTCTATAATAACTTAGCTCAAAATGCTGATTTATGGATATATACAATTTCATTTTTAATATATTACATTTTCACTGTCCCAGTTCTTTGCACTACTTTGCACTTAGCTTTCAAAAAGTATATTTTCCATTTTGTCACCATTTTTTTAAGATTCTCTTGTTTTGTCACATTCAGTGTTCCTTTAAGACCACAGTATCTATGAACACTTGTACTTTCAATGATATTGAAAGCATCTTCATATCTAATTTTTTCATGTCCCAATGGTATTATTTTTACAAATCATTACAAACATATCTGTGTCTCTATTTAGTGTTTTTTTTTGTTTGGTTTTTTTTTTTTTTCCTTCCATGAGTACATACCTGTTTTCAGTTATTGCAGCTGACTTTTACTTAGGTTCTATTCTTGTATATACCCATCCTTTCCACCTGTCCACAAGCAGAAACAGTGATTGATAAGTCACCAGCTTTTTGGCTTGGTTATTCAGCACAATACACTTTATTAAATTGGACAAGTATTTTGTGGTAAGCTATCTATTACGATCATGGAAATTCTACTGATAGTGTGTTTATTGATGTCAAAACTCTTGATTTGGTTAAATGCATGAGAAATTAAGAATTTAGGGGTTTGTGATCAAGTGGTAAATTGGTTTTCTAGTTACTTAATTCTCAAAAAACAAGTTGTGAAGCTTTATTGTACCTTATTGTATCCTTTTTACATTAGCTACCAGGGTCCTACCAAACTCACACTCTTTCTTGCTCAGCATTCTGTGAATGACCTGTCAGAAGCTCCTACATTCAGGCATTTACTTGCTTACATAGAGTACACATCTGACTACAGTCACTGCTGTAGTTAATGCTACTATAGGAAAACTAGTGAACATAACACAGTTATGATTTATACAAAAACTTCTTTAAAATAGAAGGCGCAGTGTGGGCTGGGTCCCCCTGCAGGAGAGGGACTCACCTGTCAGAGAAGCCCAGTACCAGGGACAGGAGCCAGGCAGGCCAGGGACAGCGGAGGCAGCCTCAGCCCTGGGTTCTGGGCATCTCCATGGGAAAAGGATGATGGAGCCCTGCTTTCCTGGAGAAGGCTCAACACCTGCCTGCTGATGGGAAGTGGCAAATTGTTGAAGAATGGGTTGACAAGAGAGGACATGGCTCTCTGGAGCAGTTGTACAAGCAGACCAAATGCTAGGCCGCACTAGGCCACGTTTGAAAATGCAAGTCATGATGAGTAGAGAGAACCAGGGGCAAGCTGACCTTGAGGGGCTGACAAACAAGAAAGCAAACTGCAAGTAGGAGGAGAAATGTTGATGTAATCCTTTAGGCTTAGCCACTCATGTAATGACTAGTAGGCATAAATTAGTGGATAAGGTATATAAGCTGTACCGACTGGCAATAAAGTGGAACTTGCTTATCACTCACATTGAGTCATCGCTTGCTTCCCTGCGCCATCGCCTGCAACAGCAAATGAATTCCTTGTGCTGCTTTCCTTGTGTATGTGGCTTTTGCTTTACCTGTTAAACTATCTCAGCCATGAGTTTCCTCATTTTTTGCTTTTCCAGTTCTCTCTCCCATTCTGACACAGGGTGGGTGAGCAAGTGGCTGTGTGGTGCTTAGCTGCCAGCTGGGATTAAACCACTGCAATAGGTCAGGCTCAGATTTAGTAGACTGGTGGTTTGCACACTGACCATCAACTAACGTCCTTTAACCTTTCTGACAAAGGGAATCATACAGAAATACATGATAAATTTCACACTTTAAGTTATTTAATTTTGCATTTTTTTCATTAGGCCAATGACTATTAAAATGATCTAGTGAAAAATTTCTTCAATAATAAATATTGCCTACTGATATTTGACCATTTATTAATATATATGTTAAGATAGATTAAAATATTAAGAAAGAATAGCACTGAAAAGTCAGGAAACTAAAGTAAATGATAACTGTACATGATATTTCAAATTATTATACCAAAATTTAACAAAATCAACAGTAAATTAAAGCCAGAAAGGATTTTTTTCCCTTAATCACTTTTTTCATCTACATGAATTAGCAGCATTAGCTCCAGTTATGTCTCAGCTCATACAGCAATTATAAAGTTGTCAGGACAAAGATCGTACCTGCTTAAAATTTTACAGATTTCCTCAAACATCATCTTGGGATACTAGCATTACACTAGGAATAGCAATAGCCAAGTGCCCTATATGACCTCTCAATCAATAGCTTTAAGACTGATCCCTGGATTGTTTCCTGGGTTCTACAGAAACTACTTATTTCTTTGACACGAATCTTAAGCATTCAAGTTGATGCAATTTTCTCTTATTTGTGTTTAAGTATCATGTTACAAGAAACATTTGTGAACTTGAGAAGAAATCTGTACTCAAGCCTCCTAACTGTTCGGGGTATTTTTGTTTAGATGGTTATTTTTGACAGCTGTCCTTTCAAATGATGGGTAAATTAATATTTCAGTCAATGTTCAGTAAGTTTGCCGTCCAAGAAATAATACAACATAAAATATTATCTAAATCATCCTCAGGATATACACAGGCAGAAAAAAAGTATTGAATATTATCCTTTAAATCAATGCAACATGCAAATTTAGGAAATACAGAGCAAAATACATGAACTAGTAACAACTTTTTTATTTGTGTATACTTACTTAAGGATCTAATATAAAGTATACTAAAGTCAAAGAATACTGCTTCATTATTTCTAAACTGTTTAATTACCTAAAGTTAATAGCAAACTTGGAGCTGATTTAAAATTTCACAAGAAAAAAAAAAAAAGGTAGACTAGATATAGTAGAAAAGGAATAGTACAATTAGAAAGGTTTCAGAGAAGGTGACATGTAGCAAAACACCTGGAACAGCCTCCATAATGAAAGCAGTGAAATCATGGAATAGCAGAAATATTATTTGGATTACACTTCTGGAGTATACCTAGCCCAGCATTCTGCTAAAAGCAGCATTACTGCCAAGTCTAGATCAGGACAACCATGGTTTTGCCTAGACAAATCCTAAAACTTCCAAGGACAGAAATTCATAGCCTGTTTTGGTAGCTTGCTCTGGACAGTTCTAAAGCTGCTTACCTTCCCTCAGGAAAAAGGGTTTTCCTCATGTCCAGTCTCAACCTTCCAAGCCACTGTGTGTGATTGTTGCTTACTGTCATCCTATCTGCCACTACAAAAGAGTTTGGCTTCATTATTTCTGTAGCTCAGAGATTCAAATAATTGTGAGCTTCTACTTTTTCCCTTCATCCTAGAAATGACTGCACAACGAACATCTCAGCCAAGAGCTCAGGGCATAGAGCGTGTTCCCACCTCCCACACTCCTTCTATGAGTGTAACTGATTGTGCTCATGCACAAAAGCTCTTATGAAGAGCAGAAAGAAGCCTTGAAGGGTTTTTCCCCTTCACTGATTTGGAAAATTAAGACATACTGGAGCTTTAGCCCCAAAAAAGGTCTTACTGCTGCCAAAGATCTAGCTATAGAGAAAGATTTACAAGTCCGCCCAGGTAAGGTAAGTTACCCTTAGTAAGCAGAAAAAACAGACCCACCTTAGAAGTCTTGAGTCTTTTGTTCAAGATTGCTGGTGGAAACACTAAGATAAGGTTCAGCTAAAGTATGTGGGACAGAAACCTGGAGATATGGGTGTACACTGGGAGTACAGACTGGACTTTGTTCTATGGCTTGTACAGTCTAAATGCATGAAAAGTGACTGAGGTGATGCTGTTGACAAGAATTTTCAATGGAATGTTCATTAAAACAGCCTAATTCTCCCTGCACATGCTGTGGATTGTGAAACATTTTGAGGTGTGTTACCCTAACCTGAAACCTTTAGAGTTTATCCTGTAAATAGTCCAAGCAATGATTAATAAGGGGACCACACTTAAAGGGAGCTGATTAATAAAAGAGCATTTAGAAAAGAATAGTATTCTTTCTCTGGGACACTTTATTCATAAGATTTTGTCCACTGGGAAGTGTTTTTGAAAAGTAAAGAAATTTCTATTGCTATTTCATCTGTGATCTGTTTGCCATGCTGCACATAATTAAGTGGGTTACCTCAAGCGAATGAGTAGGACTGACTGCAGAGATTAAAGAATCATTCTCTTCCATATACTATAAGGGTTCAGGTCCTCCATCCACTCCCTGTAGAACACATGCTTCAGACTTGTAGCCATCTCTGTATCTGGCAGCAATCAAGGTTTCCAGTTTCAACACATTTCTCTTATTTATTTCTCTTATTCATTCCTCTTACCCCAAAAGTGGATACAGAAAAGGGAATACTGTCAGTTCTCTGAAGGCATTAATTGTCCTTAATGGCCCTGAACAGCCTCCCCTGTAGCTACCACCCCTCAAACCCCCTTCCATCAGGATCATTTAAGCTCAGGTTGGTAACTTTAGTCTTGGCTTGAGTTGTCCTGTGTATTCTCTGTGTTCATTCTGGCCATGGACTCTTGACCTCTGTCCTGACTTCCAGACTTGTAATCTGACCTCTAGTGACTGGATTTGCCTGGCAGCCACAGGGATGTGTGTCTGATCCTAGTTACCCTCATCATGCCTAAGCCTGCTGCAGGCTGACTTCCTAGCTTTATCTGGATTCTCTTTGTCAGCTATGGACTTTCCTGATGGTTTGCACCTGGCTGAACCTGGCTGCCATACATGGGCCTGCCCTGCACACCTCACTTGGACACTGTGGGACAGAGCTCTGACTGGCAAGGAGCCTGCCCTGGTGGATGTGTTACTGTGCTTGACTCCCAGAACTCTCTCCTTCAAGAGAATGCTCCTCCTGCTTGCCCTACTGCACATTGGCTTCTTTTAACTTTGCAGTCCTTCTCTGTTAAGCTCCTACTCAATCAGCCCCTTTCCAACCTGTTATGATACATATGGTTATTCTTGATGAGCTTCATACAGCTTCTGTTAACCAATACTGATGCCAGGGATTCTCCACTTAGTATCAGTTGCCAGACAAGAAGCCATTAATCACTACCTTTTGACCACAATAATCTATCCAGTCTTAAATCAAACAGTCCATACATTCAGCGGTGATTTCCTAGAGTAATATTCTTCAGCTGGAAGAGATAACTGAACATGATAGAGGTCTTTAGAATCAAAACTGGCATGAAGAAATTGAACAGAGAACAGCTATTCACTCGGTCTTCCAATGTAACTGTTAGAGGTCATAAGCTGAAAGGAGCAGGCAGTAAATTCAAAACAAAGATAAGGAATACTTCTTAGAATGAATGGGAGAATATTCACTGTTTTTCACAAAAAATGCTGAAAAAAAAAAAATTGGAATAATTAACTATTTTTTTTCATTAAGAAATATGCAAAAAAACCATCAAAATAACAGCTACCATTTCTGCTTAGCAGAGTACCTGTACTACATACCACTGTAAAGTGGAAAAGTGTGGTAGAAAAGAATGACTAACCCAGTTCTTACACTCTTCCATTGACATGTGCTATTGACCATTAGATAGTGAGATGGATGCTTGTTCTAGCACTCTATGCTATTCATGTCTTACAAGGATGCTGGTTTGTATAAAAAAGAGTAAACATTTTTTCTCATAGGAATGGAGCCTAGCAATGTATTACTCCCAACTGCTAACTTAAGTGAAAAAAAAGTATTTAAAGTATTTTAAAAATATTTATGTAGTGAAATACAATAACAAATAATTATGGTACAGCAGCCAAAAGTAGTTGTCATACTCTGCTATCTTGATCATCTGATCTGCTCATAGTAAAAACCAGTGAACTTATCAGTATAAATTATTTGCTGCTGTTTGGACTAAAGCTGTTGAGGGGAGACAAATACGTGAAACACGTTTTTGAATGTTTGTGTCTTTTCTCTTTTCCATCATTTAGTCACTAGAAGCTCTTCATCAAGAAAAAAAAAGAAAAGATGAAATTTTATTTGTAAGAAAATCCTAACTTGTTAGAAGTTTACTTTTTAAGTGTATCCTATTGTTATAGTAACTAAACTTCTAAAAATACTTTAAATAAGAAGGATATCACTTCAAAACTACTCAAGTAGCCATAACAACAGTATTTTTTAGAATAAAAGCAACTCATAGAGTGGTTTTTTTCCTCCTGACCTTAAACTTTAAAAAAATATACAGTCAACTTCTTTTTATAAAGTGCAAAAAAAAGAAAGTGTCCAAACTCAGATAAAATCCAAATAAAGAATATGCTGTTTTCCTAAAGGATTTTTTGTATATGTAGGCTACTAACTCTTAAAGAGCACTTTAAAGTTACTCTTTTCTCTATTTCCAGAAAGCATGTTCCTCTAGCAGTGTTACGAGTGCTCATACCAACCCCTTTCAATTTATTTATTTCTTACTGCATCATGATAAATATGTATTTTAGAGCTATTTAAAAAAATTCATGTATATCCTGCATTTATCAGATAGATAATTTTCTCAATTTTTTTCTTTCAAAAATAAGTACTAATGAAATTTTACTCTCTTTTTGGTGTTAAAGAAAGACATGCATTCCTACGCTGAAGAAATAAGTCTTATTCAAGCCTAAAGTAGGATTTCACTACACACTGGGATTGCTCAAAAGTAGTGGTTATGTTTTTCAAAATACTGATCCTTCTGTGTACATCTCTGCTTTATTGCTCTTAAGGGTAGATTTGCAAGACACTTATTTTAATGTATGTATTCAAATAATTGCTTAAAATTTACCTTCTTAAAGAAGAACCAATACTACATTTGATTGTTGATACTAGCTGACATGGTAGGAGGGAAGAAAAGGGGTATTAATCCTTCTTGCATTTCATTAACAGAGTTGTTAAATAAAGGCCTTATTCAAAGCTAACTGAAGTCAGTATAAAGACACTTGTTTTCAATAACCTTTGGAGGATGCTTAAAATCTATTTAGTTACAGGTATACCACCAAAATGAAGGTTATGAAATTATCACTGAGGACATAATTTGGAAGCAATGGAATTTAATCTGTAACCAAGGGCCTAATTTGGCATGCAAATCCTTATTAGCAGTGATGACAGATACAAAGAGAACAACACAGCTTGAACCTGACAGCTCCGGTTGTGATTTCAGGAGTGAAATTAGAAATAAATATAATAACACTGTAAATATGCACATGCTATCATCGAAAGGTATCAAGCATAGAACTCATGAGACCTTTTAGAGAAAAGATACATTCAGAGTTGCTTACCATCTCAGAAGAGAATATTGCTTCTCCTAAGCCAATAAAAATTTCATTCAGACAAAAAGTATCTATAGGTGGAGCAAACCCAGAATACTTTTATATTAAATTGTCTTATTTGTGCATGCATAATATCTTAAGCTTCTGAAAAGTTTGAAACACTGCTGAAGGATTAAGGGAAAATATATGTGTGAACCATGCATGTGTGTCCTGGGTTCAGCAGTAGCAGTCGTTTTTATCCTTCATGGTGACTGGTGCAGTGCTGTGTTTGTGACTTTCGGTCTGGGAACAGTACTGATAATACCGATGTTTGTAGCTACTGCT
>WYDI02007950.1:24418-50780 GCA_009867235.2 Psittacus erithacus | reverse complement strand
AAGAAGTTCTTTACTGTGAGAGTGGTGAGGCACTGGAATGGGTTGCCCAGGGAAGCTGTGAATGCTCCATCCCTGGCGGTGTTCCAGGTCAGTTTGGACAGAGCCTTGGGTGGCATGGTTTAGTGTGAGGTGCCCCTGCCCATGCAGGAAGGCTGGAGCTAGATGATCTTAAGGTCCTTTCCAACCCTAACAATTCTATCATTTTATGATTCTATGCTTATGGTGAAAGGGTTGCTGCACTTGAGGGTAAGTGTGAGGGAAACAGTTGCTTATTCTTCTGCTTTTTTGTCCCTACTAACTTGGTATCAGCTAGGTGTAGTCCTTGCCTGAATCACACTCTTGCTTGAAACACTAACATTGCTTTCAACCTGGCTGAAACAATTCTATAATGCTGGGCGCACATAAGTACTGGTAAGTGACCCATAAAACAATAATTTTCCATTACTTTAGATGAAAAATGCATATACTTCTGCAGTTCTAGTGTGCAGGTTCTTCTGTATGAGTTATTAGACACATGAAAGGAAGTAATTCAAAAGTTATTTTTCATTCAGTGCTCTTAATATGGCATAGGGTAAATGCTTTTCTGATGTCTTGCGCTGAATATTTTTCACTTTTCATAGCTGAATTTTGTGGTATGGAGTAAATATAAATGATACATTACTAAGATACATATTCAGATTTTCTATTAGAGGCTAAACTTACAATGTGATAACATCAGGTTAGTAACAGAACTCATGGTGAACCAATATGTTGTCCAAAGATCTTTATTGTTACATCTAACTAACTGAAGTCAGGTTTCCTGAGTTGTGTGTTTTATTAGTATAGGTAGCAGGTTGTATGTATTTTCTCATAATCCGAATAATGACAGTCAAAATGCTTGGGAAGGGTGTCCTTAATACTGCTAAAAGTAGCTAAAGTATACTTCTCACTTTTAAGCTTTTCCCAGGATATTAAATCATGACTGTCATCTTTAAAATTAGATTATCATAATGGAATGTAATATCAAGTGACACTGTGTTCTATTTTATAGGAATGGCAGAGAAAATAAGTTTTCAGCTCTGACTTATTTACATTTCACATGGACTTAAATAATGTCACTCCTACACATGCCTGAAATATGGTTACTGACAAAGGCAAACTATGCCCAATGCCCTGCTGCGATGGCAAACATATTGTCTTATTCAAGCATAAGCACTTACTATATATGAAGAAACAGATTTTAAACCCTGCCATCTTGGATGTGGTCATTTGGTACAAAGCCAAAGTTCAAGTTAGAAAAGCTGAGATGAATAGAAGGGTAAGGAGACATAGAAAACTAAAGACTCTCCTAATAGATTATGGATATTTTGTGAGAGTGAATAATTGATTCTTTTCTATGCCTAGCTTTATCTTTCAGGTGAAAGTACACATGCTTTAATCAACAGAGCTTTTAATGATTTAGTGTATGACCCTCTCTGGACCACAGTTTTGAACCCTGTGGTTCTGAAATCAGAACATAAATGAGTAGGCCTGGGAGGAATGAAAACAGCATTCAGCAGAAGTCAGGTTTTAATTTTTTATTTTAATTTGCAGTCTTTATTATCTTCTTCATCTAGGCCTTGAAATACAATCCAGCAGAATAAAAACAAGTAGGGTAGCAAGAAGATAAATGACGGCAGCATTTGAGTTTCAGACATGTTTGTGATGTTACAGACTACTTCTCCTATCTGGTTGTTAATGTCCTGTTCATTAGCATTAGTACGTATCAATAAGAGAGGAAGCTGCCTTCAGAATATTGCATGTAGTACTGATGAGGCCCGTCATCATAAAAAAACTACTGAAATGCTGAAGAAAGTTCAAAGCAAGGTAGCTAAGGGGAGAAGAATATTACTTATAATGAAAGATTGATTGAACTTAATTTGTATAAACTGGATAAGAGGTGATTAAAGGAGGATATGAAATCACTGCACAAATATTTGAGAGGTGTTAATAAAAGAGAGGCACGGGGACTGTTTCTGTGATAACTCGTGATAAAATGACAAGGCAGCATTTTCAGATGAAGGAGATGGGAAAACAGTTTCGATACAGGAAGTAATCTGCAAGTGTAAGTGGAAAGTAATAAGCTGCTAGGAACAGAACTAACCGGTGTTCAACAAAGCCTTTCTTAATAGTTCAGTTTCTCAATAGTTTAGATTTAAAGTCTCATGGGATTAGTGTAGAATCATAGAATGGTTAGGGTTGGAAAGGACCTTAAGATCATCTACTTCCAACCCCCCTGCCATGGGCAGGGACACCTCCCACTAAACCATATCAGTCAAGGCTCTGTCCAGCCTGGCCTTGACCTTGTTTGACGGAGCTGTTGAAGCAAGTCCAGAGGAGGGCCATTAGGATAAGGGGGCTGGAGCAGAGCACCTCCCACATGAAGACAGGCTAACAAAGTTGGGGCTGTTCAGCCTGGAGAAGCTGCATGAAGACCTCATAGCAGCCTTCCAATATCTGAAGGGGGCTTACAAGGATGCTGGAGAGGGGCTCTTCATTGGGGACCGTAGTGATAGGACAAGGGCTAATGGCTTTAAACTAAAACAGGGGAAGTTCAGATTAGATATAAGGAAGAAGTTCTTTACTGTGAGAGTGGTGAGGCACTGGAATGGGTTGCCCAGAGAAGTGGTGAATGCTCCATCCTTTGCAGTGTTCAAGGCCGGGTTCGACAGAGCCTTGGGTGGCATGGTCTAGGGTGAGGCATCCCTGCCATGGGCAGGGGGATTTGAACTAGGTGATCTTAAGGTCCTTTCCAGCCCTAACCATTCTATGATTCTGTGCCATTAGTCAGTGCCTGGATAGAGCTGCTGCTTTCTAGCCCATTTTACAAAGTAGTGATGCTGCGATATCTTAGAATCATAGAATAGTTAGGGTTGACATCCTTGCTAGTTACTGCAGATTTAAAGGTAACTAAGCTTTCAACAAATAATTTTAAGAGGCATGAACTGGCATGGGTAGATATTTTTGAAAGTAAGGTGTTGGAACTCCCCTTCCTAGAGGAGAAGGCAGGGGTGTGCAGACCATACAGAAGGAAGGTCCATGCAGCCCAGACAGCGAAATTCCCAAGGTAACAGGATTGGCTCCAGTACATGCAAGGATTTCTGAATTTTATACCTGGTTGTTTCCATTACAGCACCTTCAGCTTTGACAGGATTTGGTGCACTTAGACATAATGCTGAAAATAGAGTATATTTTCAAAGTACTATAAATCTCTTCTTGTCATTGTGTACTAAGTGTGCTATGCAGCCTTAGGAGTTTTGTTAACATGTCTGTATGGAAATTTTTTGGTTATTCTAAGAATTGTCTTGATGACAGCCCCTTAGGAGAGACAGTTGTACTGACAAACTGTTAGTGCAGCGGATCTGAGGGTCAGTCCTACAGTCCTTGCTTTTCACTTAGAAGTATAAGGGGCAACTATTACGGATAAAGTATGTAGGATTGGGTCCTCCAGTAGCAACAAGAGCGGTCTTTTTAGGTTAATAAAGGAAGTATAAAATCACTGCAGAGATGTTCGAAAACCATTATAATGGTCTGTGGTTGGTAAAGAAAAGTGGCTTAAGATCAAGACAGACTGACATTGAAAAAAGGTGATTTCTGCTTGTAAAATTTATCTAGTAATACTAGTGACAAAAAAGCTGATACTACACATTTCTTGCATTTCAGAGCAATACCTATGTCATTTTAGAAGGCTAGTGAGATAGGACTTAATCGTTTTCCTCATGCTGAGTCAGAAAACAGGCTACATATCTAAACAATGTGCTTCAGGAGATGGAATTAGAGGAACTTGAAGTACACAGCTCAAGTTGGAAAGCACTGGAAAGTGAATCCAAGGCTATTTTCTGTAAAATGTCTAGTATAATTATACGTATGAAAGGATCATTACAAATAAAATCCTAAGGGAACAAGGTCATAAATGCATTGCAGAATCAATATTTACCACATTCATTCTCTGTTGATGAGAGGGTGATCCTCTGGCTTATATCAGTGAAGCTTGGTCCCAGCAAATGGCTGGTAAGTAGTGATGAAAGCTATTTACCCATACAAGTTCATCTGAATTAAAGAGGCAGCATCATAATAGATGATATCTGGACAAATCCTATATAATATTCTTCAAGAAGAATATAGGTAGAGAAAGGGAGGAAGTGTTAATTTACACACTAAGGCAAACTTGCAAGGTGTACTTAGAAGCAAAATAGGAAAACATGAATATGGAAGTAGTATGGCTGAAAAAGAAAATACACTCGATTTTTGATTACACAAGAAACGAGAATTAATAAAACTATATTTGACCATGTCGCAGTTTAACAGAAAGGCAGGCAGTACCATCTTCCCCATTCAATTTTTAAAAATGCTCATGTTAATAAAGTATGTACATCCTTGGCCTCCCTCTTACAAATACAAATATGGCACAGAATCACTCCACATAAAATGCTGTGATGTAGTATTCAGTTCCTTACTTCATGATTATTTTTACTCTGCTTGTTGTCTTTGATCTGAAATATATCTACATTTGAGTGTAGTTCAGACAACTCCTTGAGTTGATATTTTCATAAAAACTGCATCCAGCTTTGCTAGAGACTGAAAATATTTTTCTTGTCTTCCTAATGCAAAAATCCTAAGCATTAGAAAGAAATAAGAAATGCAAATATTTGATTATGATTTTCATTTTTATTTTCAAAATCATTATTTTTATGAAAGGTAAATTGAATTAAAGGTAGTGAATCAATATTTCTGTATCCTATCATCGATTTTTTTTTAATTTGCAAGAAAGTTAGTTGTGCTCTATTAATTTTTTTTGGAATTATGGTATGGTTTTCCACAGATCTCCAAGTGAACCTTTTTTTATTGACTGCTAAAACGTCGCTGAAGTCAGTGTGCTTTATGGGAATACAAAGAGTGCATTTCAGGGCTCTCTGAAGAAATTATAATATTGATTTTTCAGGAGTTTGGGTCCTAAATGACTGTTATATTTAATAAAAATCTCCACCAGGATTTTAGCACAGAAAGAAGATCAAAGCAATTACTTAGGTCTTCTAAAATGAAGAAAGGAAAGTTGACATAGCAGGAAGTCTTCATCAAAACGTGTGAGATGAATGAGATGCTTAAGAAAGGCTTTTCAAGGCCAGATTCTAATTTTGCATAGTGCTTCCTTGGTTTTGTTCCACATCCTCAATTATTATTATGTGTAGTTTTATGGCGTTACCATAAAAAGCTCCTTCATAAAATGGAGTGGAAAGCAAAAAGTGAAAAACAGATCCTTATTTCTATTGTTCCTTTTGCTTCTTTTCATCAGCTATAGCCTCTGATACATTGCTGCTTTTCCCCTGATCTTTTCCAGTGTGAGACAGTGTATATTCTTCCAAATAGGTTTTTGAAAGTAGTCCACAGGGGTACATTTTAACTGATTCAAGTTGTGAGGCAGATTGTGCAAATTGCTCAGTGTGTGCATTTAGGACCACTGTAAAAGTAAATCCCATTCTACAGCTGTTTTATTTGCTATTGAGCAGTGTGACACCAATAGCTGCTTAGGAAAAGCAACTCAGCCAAAAAAGAAAAAAAAGTAGTTACTTCCAGTACTACGATATTGGGTGTGTTTTCATTCTTTGAAGAAATAGATTGCTTCTTGGTTTCTTTGCCTTTTGAACCACTTCCTGATGTTTTCAGCTTTAGACAGAGGGTCTACAGCCAAATTATGATGCAGGTATCTGTTCAGTGGTTGTACTACATGTCCATCAAATATTTTCATAGGACTAAGGTTTGTGAAATATTTCAGAATAGAGAGAATATTTTTATGAATAGAGAGAAAGCCTTATGTTACACAATATGGATGTAAGAGACCTCAAGTGAGAATGCAGTTGAGTGCCCTTGCCTCAACAAAGGATCAGGTTTATCTCTTCTCATTCTCAAAGGACATTTATTTCATAGGTTCTTAAAAACTCTCTGTAATGGAAACACTACAAATTCTTCCAACAGCTTTCTGTCTGTACTTACCTTCTGTTTTAGAAAGTGTTCCCTTAGTGTTTAACTGAAATCTCTTGCTGCAATTTAAACCCATTTTGTGGTTTATGTTTTAGGCTCATCATTTCTTCTCTTATCGCCAGTGGAAAAGGAGAGTAGCTTCCAGTAGTTTTTATGTATTTGGATGTAAAGTCTTTCCTCACACTTCCCTAACTGTACAAATCACTGTTTTTCAAAAGTGGACACACCATTCCAGGTGCAGCCTTACCAGTATAAGTGAACTGGAAGGATTTTTCTACATTCCTTCCATATAACATATTAGCTAATATACCAGAAAATGTTTGAGCATTTTTATTCAGCAAAAAACTGTTGACTCATATTCAGCTCATTTTTGACTCCACAGTTGTTTCTGCCTTGTGAGTCATCTGCTCTGTTGTAATTGTGCAGTTAATTGTTTCACCCGCACAAAATACTTTTATTTGCCACATTCAGTCACATCGTGGTTTTTTAGACCATCCAGTTAGTAAAAATTGTTTTGAACTCTAATACTGTTCTTCCAGTGCTTGCAGTGGCTCCCAGCTTTGTGTCATCTGAAAGACTTGATAAGCTATTTCTCTCTTCCATCATTCAGGAAATACCAAATGATGCTAGCAGCAGAACAAACCCTATGAACCACTTCATTCATCTATCCACTTTGAGAGTAAGCCATTGATAACTTTTCTGAGTACAATCTTCCAACAAGCGTCTACCTGCCTTACATTAGTTTGCAGTAATTCTCATCCCTCAATTTTAAGCTACTCTCCTGTTTGGCACATATCATTTTCATCCATCATAGCATGCTGAAAGTGATTATGTTTTTATTCTCAATTTGTTTCTGGGTTGAAGTAGAGCAGGTTGAATGTTCAAAGAGTTAATGTTCTGTGTGCTGGGTGCGTATTAGTATTTGGTGAGCCTGAGCTGTTTTCTGAAAACAGATTGAAAGTTTCAGGACTTCCTGTGAGCTCAGACTGAGAACTGGTGAGTAAAGCAAAAGAACAAATAAATATCCTTGAAATTCTCTATTCTTAACTTCATCAGTCTGTCTTTGTCTCAATCACATTACTTAGGTGAGGATAGAGCCTCTTTTTGTTTATTAATTTGCTTTATTAGAGATACTGATGCTTCTTTTTTGCTAACCTCCATTCTATAGATTCTGAATATAGAGATACTAGTGGTAACGATCAGCCTGTGTAATTTGGATATATTTGATCTTTAAAAGCCTTCATCTCCCCTTACTATAATTAAGACAAGAAACTTCTTTTTAACTTTTTATTGTGTTTGAAATTGAAACTTGATTGCTTGAATTTTTAGCTTCTGTCAAGTAGTTTATGGGCTGAGAAAGTAAATAGGAATATGTATAAAATTATTGACAGAAGAGGTTGTGTTAGTATTTTTATACAGAAAAACGCCCCAATTTTTTGTGTCTTAAAAGTCAGAAACTGTAATGCTGATTTAGGCACTTTTAAAGGCATCTAATCTGCCTGATGTCTTTCAAACCATAGACAAGGGGTGAGAAACAAATTAAAATACATGTCTAGGAAAAATCATCACTTTATTGAAATAATTAATTTTTCTCAGAGAAAACTGCAGAATACAAAATGTTGCATCTTATTCAAGTCGTCTGTAGGCTAGACTTAACTATGGTTAAAAAGATAACTAGTGCAAACAAGGGAAACTCTGCCTAAGAATAATAATAGTTAAAAAAGTTATAGTAAGCTCAATACAAACCTCCTTGAAATACGGTTTAATTGATCACTGGATCAGCTCTATTAATGAAAAAATTAATGTGGGCCAAATTCTGATACTCTAAGTTTGCACTGGCGTCCTTTTTATGAGTCATCTTATCTGTATTATTCACACAATTATTCACAGAATGCATTATTATTATTCCTAAATAGTAAACCAATCAGTCCAAACCAGTTACAACTGTCAAATGCTTTTATAAATAAATATTATTTATTCTCCTTACCAAGGCTGCTATAAAGAGAATGGCCCTATTCCTTCAGTGAACATATTTTGACCTATCGCATCTGATAAATGTTTGTTATTACCTTCTGGGTTTTAGTGTTCCCCTATTTTCATTCAAAAAAAATTAGCAGAAACATGTTTTTCAGTGTTCTGCAAAATAACTTCTGTCCCCTCCTGTAGATGGTATAGAGTAGTTAAATTACATGAATGTTGTGCTTCAAGGTTGCTTCATAAACTGTTGTGAAGAAAGCTTCATGCAGGGGCTACGTATCTGTTTCCTTGGGAGCTGCTTTTAGACTGAGGTTCTACTGCTGGCTCCTGGCTGTACTACATCTGCACCCAGGCTCATATCTGGATTCTGACCCAGATCCAGACCCTCTGGCTGGGTTTTCTGCCTTGCTCGTGCCTGCCTTGTGACTGGGTGATTGTCAGACCATGGCTCAGCTTGGCCACAGCCCCGTCACTGTCCCTGGACCTTAATGGGACCCCGACTTGCCACTCTGCAGTGTGGCTCCTTTGTCACTGCTCCTGCCTGCTGCATTTCCAGACTCTGCTTCCAACTCACCTGTATCTGCCTTGCAGTTAGCCTTGCTTTTCCCCTAGTACCACTTACCTCATGTTGGAATGAAAAATCACAGATTATACATCAAGTTCCTTGGGAACAAGAGATTGTTGTGGCTTGGCAGTCCCAGGCATAAGATAAAGGTTTCATTTTTATCCAGAATTATATTTATAAAAAAAGTAAGAAAGCAACCCAAAATATTATATGGAAATCGTTTGCAAAAGTGTAGGTTACAAGACTGTTACTGCGTTACGTATAGTGGTTTATGTAGCAAGCACATTGCATTTATTTGAGTGCGTCGCTCTTGCCCCCCTTGATCTTAGCTTGGTCCTGCACTCAGCCAAGAGATCTGATCAGATTCTTTATATTATAATATTCAAGATAATCAGAGTCTACAATTTACTAAAATGCATCTCAATTACTGATAAAGACCAGAAACATTTATTTATTGGCCATATAAACATGAATAGATAATCTGAGCATTTCAGCCAAAGTGCAATTTCCAGGAAGCTTATTTAATAGAAACTATGTCATGTGAAAGAAAAAGAGCTATCTGAAGTCTCCACTAATATGCTAGTCGCAACAGCGAAATCAAACCCAGCAGATTCACAGTAAGTATTGATTGACATCTAGAAATTCCTGACTTCAACAAAGAATAGGTTAAAAAAAAACCCAAAACAGCAATGTGCAAGTAATGAAATGTATGATTAGGCCCAGTAACAAGAATCTATGATCCAGAGTGTGAGAGTGTGAACTTGGCCACTCTATTCACCATGAAAATCTTAACAAATATACAGTACAATATAGAATCCCTAACTTCTTTTTTCAATGGCTTGCAAAGACTCAGCAAGTTACTGTCAATCTCTGCCCATTAACCATGTCCTTCAGCTCTGTGAGTTCGGGCCCATGAAAAGAGAATACTATTCTTTATGCCTCATAAGAACCCTCAAGCACTGTGGTTTAAAGGAACCACTGCAATGGTGGATTCGGTTCCTCTCAGTCACTCTTACACTTCACTTAACCACTAAGATAATTCAGTAACATGAACTGTGTGCTCTCTTTTCACAGACAAATGACTTTTTTTTTTTTTTTTTTACTGTAATTCAAAAACAAGATTAAAAAAAAAATGCTGTATTTCAATTTGGCATTTAGAGATGCTTCCTCTAGGCTTAGTGGGACTTTCTCAGTTGCTTATTATCTTTTTATTATGGTGGACATTACTAGACTGTGACGAACACCATTTAAATTTACCATTAAGCCGTTAGTACTGAACTTCCTATACTGAATATTGTGAATATAATAGCACGTTACAGGTAAAGAACTTTTGGAAAGAAAAAAAAATAAATATTATTTCTTCTGTTAGATGTTTGTGAAACCTATAGGAGTTTGCAGTGGATCTGGCCCCCTACTTAATTGAACTGTCACTTGCAGATGCCTTCCTGCAAGCCTACTGACATCTTGTATTTTGATACAGTACAGATCTTTTTACTTCTCTAGTTTTCAAAACTTCTAACCTAATAAAGTAGGTGGTAGCAGCTTACTGAGATTATTGTCCAAAAAAAGTGACCCTCCTGGAGCAGGGACAGTGGAGTGACTGCAGGATTTTGCAGTACTGGTGTCTGCTCTGAAAGACATACTGGAAGACATGCTGTCATTCTCCATTAGAAGTTCAGGTACTTGATTTATGATTTAAAGGACCAACTGTAGCCTGCATTATATTGAAAAGCTGATTAAATAATGGTTTGGGGTTTAAAATATTTGAAACAATCTGACAAAAATGGTTAACCATGCTTACAGAGTATGTTTGCTGTATGATTTTCTTCTGTTTGTGAATTCTATGGGGAAGTGATGGATTTCTATGGTAGGTAGGACAGAAACCAAAAAGTTTATCAAGAAAAGAAATGCAGACATTAATATGTATCACATATATAATTAACTCTTGATGTTTGGACACCAATCTCAATGCACTTTAATTAAATCAAGGTAGGTGACCTCTAATATACTTTTTTGAAAATCTCATATTCTTCTTTTTCCTTGGTACTACTAAGAAGCAACTTGACTGGACTTTTCATAGTTCAAATTTTATACCAATATTTACATACATCCATAAAAATATCTGCAAAACTGAATGTAGTTCTGTACCTGATATTTTTTCCCCCTCATTATTGTAGCTATCATTAAAACAGCTCTACCCAACATGGACAGAGAAGCCAAAGAAGAATACTTTGTAGTCATCCAAGCAAAGGACATGGGAGGACATATGGGTGGACTGTCTGGAACTACAACAGTGACAATTACACTCACTGATGTCAATGACAATCCTCCAAAGTTTGCACAAAGTAAGTGCTATTATGTGTATGTATTCTACATAAGAAAGTAATACAGTGTTTCAGGGCTTGGGATTTTTTTTATCAAGCTCTTAGTTTTATCATTATATTGCCTGGCTTTGTAATGTAATTTTAAAAAATGTAGCTGCTACTAGAGAAAGATTAATAGTCCTCTGTCTTATTAAGAGCTTAGGAGAGAGGGATTAGTGCACAGAGCTCTTTGTCTGCCTTGTTACCCCCCCGTTACTTCCACACAAAAGGACTTGAGGGTCTTTTTTTCATTTATTTATTTGCTTTCAATACAGTTATTTCTAAGTGCTAGTTTTAGTTGCTGTTATATATGTTTCCATTTCATGCAAACAAGTGAAACCACCAGTAAAAGACATAAAAGACCGATAAAAAAAAGAAATAAAGGTTTGACTAGTTAGGTAATAGTGAAGAAAACAAAGAAAATAAGTCTGAGTGCAGATAATTGATGATCTTTAATTCAAATCCATATTTCCTACTGTGGTTCCAATGTATATCTTGCTAGGCTAGGCTAAAATGATTTGACATGCTGCTGAGATTCTCTACGAGAAATAGGCTGCAGCCTATTTCAAGGATGAAGGCAAAAAAGAAAAAGAAGAGGGAAGAGCATAATGACTTGATCAATTTTATTTGGAAGAGGTGCAATATAATACATTATTAGAAACTTATCTTCTTATCCAGCTTCTGAAAAACTGAAGATGTAAGGTATGAAGAGTCTGTTCGGGGCTGAAGGGTGTTCATATCTAGACTTCTTATCATTTTTACTTTATTAGAAACATGTTTTTCTAAGCATATGCACAAAACATAAAATTAATTCTTTCCTGCATATGTATGACCTGAAGTCCACTATTGCCCGTTGCCTCTATTGATGACACAGAGTAAAATAGGTTTGTTCTCATAATCAGCATGTGAGAAATACTCTCCTATAGTCTTGAAAATATAGGTACAGATAAAAAGAGGAAAAATATAAATAGGCAGAGGAAAAAACTTATTTGCAAAAGATATTTTTATTACCTTGTCTTAGAGGTTTTTAGCAGATAAACATGCTTTGCACAATAAAAGGTTTTCTGTCATAAAATAAGTGCATAAATTTTTACCTCAGATCACATTGCATTACTTGCACTTGTGCAGTTGTGTTTTCCAACATATTATGGCAATTTCCCTAATAATGTAAACATTTATAGATGAGACTACTGGCTGAACCATATCACCAGAATGCAGAGGGACGTTTCTTTTATACTTGCAATGTACTGTAGCTCTAACTCAGTGATTACAGATCTACTTCTTCCAGCTTACCTGGCTTTTATATTTGTATCAGCACTTTTCTGTCTCAAAAAGCCTTTGCCTGGCAGTATGAAAAAAGCTGATCCAAAAATCAGGAACGTAACTGGTACTAATTGGTACATTTGCTGGTGGTCTCAGCAGGAAGCATAGGAGTGTATGCATACAGAGAGGAAACTGTACTTTCCCCTTGCAGTTTATTCATGTCTATTCTCCTGTAATCTGGATACAGTGACACACTGGGTAACAGGAGGAAGACTGCATCACAGATCCCTGGAATATATTTTCCCCACGGAAAATGTAGATCAGTTTTCCTTCAACAAAGAGTGAGCTGCTGTCTTTGAAGTTGTTATAGCTGGTAAATTTCAATGCAGAATTCAAGCTATCATCTATGAACAGCCACCCTGTTACAACTGACCATTAGGCAACTTCATTAGGAAAAAAACCAACTGCATGCACTATAACTTTGTGTTATTATGTATATATTGCATTTAATGAGGATGAGCCACAGTAAATGTTGTAGCTGGATGTTATTACAAATTCTGCCATTTAAAACCAAGTATTCATACCATGCTGCTAGCATTACAGATTAGTCATGACTCTGGCCTTATACAAGAGCTGATCAAGTCTTGAACATTTTTTTACACTGTTGAAGCATGGGTTGCATTTTCCTGGAAAGGAAAATAAAAAAGGATCAAACTTACAATAGAGCCTAACCAGAATAAAATAGAAATTCATGAGATGTAGTACATACTGCTTTCACAATAAATTGTAATGAACCCAGAAAGCAGTGTGTTTTATCGCTTGATTGTTTCCAGGCAGGACAGAAATGTATATTTATGGTTTGATTTCAAAGAGTGTTAGCCTCCTGGGTTTTAGAAATGAAAAAGATGAACTTTCACTGCTTCTGTGATCTCTTTGAAATAAATTTAGAGGCATTTTATAAGTCACTGAAGTTTTTAACCTGACAGTTTACCATGGGAATGTACTGAGAATAATGCTGCAGTGCTTTGAAAACCAGGGGGTTTCAAAGATGTATAATGTGGATTTTTGGTCAACTCTGCACTATGACTTCTTGACAGGACAGTTTGTCATTCTCAAGAGCAACTTGTGTAAAGGAGTCGGCTTCATCATGATAGAATTTTTTGCAATATTTTGTAAACTATCTCAATAAATCTGAGAGAAAAATATCAACTTAAATGTGCAATCAACTGTGTCTGGAGTGTCAACCCACAAAATGTGGACAGCAGTGGAAATTATGAACACAAAATGTAGTCTTCTGAGGCAGTTGATTGCTTTGGCTGGTCATTGTTTGTGGGCCTTTATGAATATTCTTGAGGAATCTTGATGATCTCCAAATATTCTCTAATAGTATAACCTAGAAACATTAAAGGAAAAATAAAATCACTTAAGGAGAAACTATATGTACAACTAATATATGTCTTTGTGAATTCCTCACAGTTTACTTGTTTTCAACTGTTACTGCTGCAGTCAGGCTACAAACAGTTGAAGCAACACTCTCCAGAACACCATTTTTTTCAGAAAGCTACAAGCTGCGCATAACAGTAAAACTGCACATTGTCTTACAACTGTGAGGACAGAAAAGAACAAGTCCAGAACCCTTTGTCAGAACCTATTTTAATGGTGTCATCTGCTGCCCCTGAATTGCTTTTGACTATTTTAACTGCTAAATAGTGCTACAGTTGATTAAATCAGATATTAACTGTATGAAATACCAAGAGGTAAAAAAAATAGGGTTTTCTTTTAATAATATGCTTACCTAAAAGAATGTATTACAAGTTCTAAATAGTTTTTTGACACTTAGGTCAGAAGGTTTGATGCAAGTCTAAATATAAAGAAAAATGCTGACAAGTTGATTAGCATTTTCTAGTGGATTTTATTCTAACCCTACAACCAAATAGTAAACACAATAATGGTAGGTATGAAAAGTTGTTGTTTCCTTTAAAACAAATATTCAGATTTTCCTTGAATGTTTCTTAGTTTCTTACCACAAAAGGGAGGTGGAATGAGTTAAACAGACCAGAGCAAATCAGATTAAAAAGGCCAAAAAAATTGTGAAGAACTGAGATTACATATGACATCTTTCAAGTATAAGAATGATTTTCTACTGAGCAAAACCCAAAGTTTCATAGTTGTATTCTAACTACATCTGTACATAAAACCGTAACTTCTACTGAAAAAGTGTCTGTAGAAGAGAACATTGCATACTTTTAGTGTTGAAAGGAGTATAATATTTATGTTTGCCAACACTATGTATCCATGCAAGGAAGAAGGATACTACTGCCATAAAAAGAACATTCACAAACAGTAAACAGAATATTCCCATATAAGGAACACATTTTTCTGCTTTCAGTAAATAACTTGTGTAAATTTGGTTTGTATCAGTTGTGCATCTCAAGATGCATTGGGAAAGTATAAACAAATGAAGAGCATGGAAGAGGTACTGGAATCAGGTGTAATATTTATTCTTTTTCTCTTATTTGTAAGGTCTGTATCACTTCTCAGTGATGGAAGATGTTGCTGTTGGTGAACCAGTAGGAAGGGTGAAAGCAAATGACCTGGATATTGGAGACAATGCTAAATCATCCTATGATATTATTGAGGGAGATGGAATGGATGTATTTGAAATTACTACAGATGCCCAAACTCAGGACGGCATTATTAGAGTGAGAAAGGTAAATGGTATCTTTGTATAAAAAAAATGTTTATTGTGCAAACAAATATTCAGCCAGACTTTACTCTGTGATAAGATGCTGGATTTTCAAAGATTCTTTTATCTACAGGTCAAGTGTCAAGCCAGTGAATTGGTAAAAAAGGGATGCATTAGCCATGTTCTTCAAAATTGCCATTTAGGTGACAACTGGGGGGACATCCATAGAAGTATTTTCAGTGCTCAGAATTTGTTAATCTTACCTGGGCTTCCAGGTGGTCAAATTATGCAGGTTTTGCTTCCTTGGTTCAAAAGAGGAAGAATAGATTAATATCTACTTTGTTGGTGGTGTAAAAATCCATAAAATCTTGGCTGAGTATTAATCAAATATCTTTTCTCTATGATTTGATTTGATGAATAGCTTGGTCAAATATTTTTCAGAGAAAAAAATAGATCAGCATTTTATTTGAATTACCTAATGTGTGAGAAGCCTAATCTTCCACCTTTTCTCATGTTGAATTCTCTTTATGCAATGAATGGTGATTCCAGTGAATCTTATCAAGGAAATCAAACTGTTTCACATGAGAAGTGCCAAATTCGGGCTCTAGAGAAGGCTACAACTCTGTTACCTTTTCTATGTTTGTACAGTTTTGGTGTATGCAAGGTGATAGGTATTTGCATGTACGTAACAGAAGGAACACCCAATTATATACAGAAATGTGGGGGGAGACACCATATCTAGAACAAAACTTGGCTAGTAGAGTCAGCGAAACATTTGCAGATTTAAATTTTCATTATTTTCTGGGGAAGAAGAAAGCCAGTTCTCATGCTGTGTTCCAAGAAAGGATATGAATATAACTTATAGCACTGACACAGAAGGTTTTAAATATGTAACATAGAGCATTCTAAATGAATCTTTTTTTCTTGAAAAAAAAAAAAAGACAAAAAAACCCCAAGCAAAACAACAACAAAAAAGAAAAAAACCCCACAACTCCAGATCATCAAAACATGACATTCCAGTGAAAACAAAATTAATGAGTATAGATAATTAATATTCAACTTGTACCTGTTATTAAAGAGGTCAGGAGAAGTGCCTGTCTAAAGTCTTCATTTTATGTTTCTCACTGAGTAGGTCAGTGCTGTAGACATGTAATAAAGTGATGTATATTTATCTAAAATTAGCTCTATTTTCCTAAAGAGAAAATTATGATATACATTCCTGATCTTCCTTACTGTTATTTATTGAATTCTGTGGCCTTTTTTGTAAACCAAGGCAATTAGCCTTTTGCCCCAGTTCCCTTAGCTTCATTTCATAGCTGAGTCTCTAACATAATGTTGTTTCATGTATTCATTTTGACAGTAATAATAATTTTGTTTCTACTACAGTAGATGATGTATGGAGGGTACTGTTCACCAACAGATTTTCTCCAGCAAAATTTCATGGGTTTTGGACAATGCAGAGTAAATTCTCAATGTATTGTTCTGATTTAGCATGACTAATTGTATTGGGGTGCTGTCATTTCTGTAAAACATATGAAAGGTAATTCAAAAAATGATACAGGAGATTGGCAAATTGTGAATATGCTGATTCATATATCACCGTTCATTACTACAAAAGCTTACTAATTTAAGAGCTGCTAAAGAAGCAAGGTTTTCCCATGTTTATTAGCATTTGTGAGAAAGAGCAGATCCCATTAGAATTTGATTCATACCTGAAAAAAAAATCAACAAAATTTGAAAGTGCACATATTGAAGGCTGTGACAGACTTCCTAAAGTTTCTTATTTGTGCTTTTGCTAGTATTTGCATTGCAGATTCAGAGTTTCTGTGTCCTTTTCTTTTTATCCCTGGGATATTGTAATGCAAATCTGAATACCTTTCCAATGCTTGGCAGTTTGCATCTTTGAAATTTGAATCATTGTGAGACACAAGAGAATTCATAGTGAATATACTGATGTGCTTGAAGACACAAACTTGAACCTCCTATAATGAGAGATCCTAACATTCAAAAGTATCACAGATTTGGTTTTTATTTGGTATTTCATTCCTTTAGACCCATTGTGTTTTCACCTTTTATGTTTTAACACAGAACTGCAAAATAGTAAAAACAACAGTGACATGGCATGTATATCAATAGAATAAAGTAATCAGATTCATGATTCTCTTTCTGGAAAAAAAACACAAACAAATCACGAACAAACTAAAACACCCGCAAACTGAAACAAAAGAAATAGGAATTGGTATAATTTTAAGAAATTCCCAAGAGATGTCTACCTAATTTATCCCATAAACAGAAACACACAATATATGTGCAAACCTGACATGCAGTAATATTGAAGTTTTTTTTTATCAGATCCACGTTTTTCCACATAATGCCTCTCATGTCCAACAAATAGTAAGCGCTGGTTCTTTGCATTTCTCACATTGTTCTGGAAGTAACAAAATACTTATTCTTTGTGGAGCTAGTATAATTTTTTTTTCTTATCTCCAAATAATAAAGCTCTGATTAAGTGCATAATTAGTATGCAAGTTACGTCATCACCAACAAATTTGTGGTATTTATCTGATCTGTAATTGTAATGGTATAATTCACAAGAGAGAATATTTTGGTACATTTTTTGTGAAAAGCAAGAAACCAGTCTTGTTTTCTCTGAGGCTGGTTAATAAACAGACATCAATATACGCCTAGCAAATTTACAGGTTAGATTTCTGGGAGTGGGAAGTGATTACGTTAAAACTCACTGAATGTGCTTAAATGCACATAACTTTCATCCATTAGCATTATACTCACGTGTTCTTTCTCTTTGGCCATTAGTAAAAAACATTTATCTTTGTCATTCTTAATAGCCACTGGACTTTGAGACCAAAAAATCCTATACTCTGAAGGCAGAAGCAACCAACATTCATATTGATCCTCGCTTCATCAGTGGAGGACCATTCAAGGATACAGCAATGGTAAAAATTGTAGTAGAGGATGCTGATGAGCCACCAGTCTTTTCATCACCTACTTACCTACTGGAAGTACATGAAAATGCTGCTATTAACTCTGTGATTGGTCAGGTGACTGCCCATGACCCTGATGTATCCTCCAGTCCTATAAGGTAGTGCTACTTTAATGTTCTCTTTGAAAAAACTACAGGTAGAATACTGTGTGCTTTCCAGTATATTACATGACACTGTTCTCATTCCATTTTATTTCTGTGAAAATTCTTGTATAGAATTTAGTTTATAATGTTAGATTTTTCAGTTCAGGTAATTTTCAAAATCACAAAAGCGCTCCTTGCCACACAAGTAGTCTTATGAAACAGCAGAAAAGCAATGAAAAGAAAAAATAGGGTGTAGGAGGTCAAATGGGGTTGAATCATCAGTGTGTATTTTTGCAGCTATTTTAAATAATCTGCTAGGGTCTACACTAAGAGTGCTGAGCCAGTTCCATGTAGTTGTAAGGCTGTCAAAACATGTTTTGTATTTCTTTGGCTAAACCCATTCCTGCTTTGAAGACAGAAAGTCAGAGATGATTATGCCCATATGACTTTTCCTCTTTGATTTGCAGTATTTTCTCTTTTTTCATAGAATCATAGAAAAGTTACGATTGGAAAGGACCTTAAGGTCATCTAGTTCCAGCCCTACTGCCATGGGCAGGGACACCTCACACTAAACCATGCCACCCAAGGCTCCCTCCAACCTGGCCTTGAACACTGCCAGGGATGGAGCATTCGCAACTTCCTTGGGCAGCCCATTCCAGTGCCTCACCACCTTTACAGTAAAGAACTTCTTCCTTATATCCAATCTAAACTTCCCCTGTTGAAGTTTGAACCCATTACCCCTTGTCCTATCACTACAGTGCCTAATGAAGGGTCTCTCCCCAGCATCCTTGTAGGCCACCTTTAGATACTGGGTGATCTAACTTGAACAAAATTGGTTATTCCAGTTTCATCAGATCAGTGTTTTCTACCTGATTTTGGTAAGCACATGTCTTCTGTGTATGGTATGGTGCACGTGTTCCCAAAACACATTTTGCTATATGTAGCTGCTAAAAGCCTTATGAAAACAAACACAGTGTCAAATTCATAGTAAAGGTATGTTTGGAGTAAGTCTAGGTACTAACAGTCATCATTGTATGTTACTGCCACAGGGAATTTAAGCTACACAGGCAGTCAGCCTTGTGGAGGTGATACTAATTGTTATAACCTGGCACCATTTTCTGATAATTGTCATTTATATCAGGCTTGTCTGTTTCTCCAATGAATATGAAGTATCTTTTCATATCAGTTGTTAGGTTAGTCTAATTATATCATATCATTCATAACCCAGTATTTTTAAAATGAGCAGCAAAATTTCTCTTTTATCTTTACTTGCTATTCTGTGGTGGATGTTACATAAGGGCCTGCTTGTTTTTAAGTCTGCTGGTGAAAGGGATTTGCAAATTTGACTGAAAATTGTAAACATGTTCAGTAGTTTGTCTCATTCTAGCCTAGCCATTTCAAAAGCATGCATCACTGACTCACATTTTGCCACACCTAGGCCACATGCATCTTGGGAAATGGACCCAGGGAATTCAGCTAAGCTAGTTTGTAAAGCTTTGCTATCATTTATTTAGTAAGGGTGGTACAATCTATCTTACAGTATAATCAGGCTTGAAAGATCATTATCTATTAGCATACAAATCTATTCATGACAGTAGTACTTATTTTATGTTTCTGTTATTTCATAACTGTGATCTATTTACCTGCAGTAAATTATCTTGGATAAAGCATGATCCAAGCGCACAGGAAAAAAGCATGAATAATAATCTTTCTTCTTACACTGCATCTGCCCTGCTATAAATCACTGTCCTTCAGTGTCTTTCTCTGTAGAGAGATAAGCTTCACTGTGGCAGGTTTTGCCCATTCATATTGACAGAGATTTTATCTTTGGCAGCAGTTGATCATTTTCTTAATTCACAGTAGGTCTTAAAAACCTAGATACGATATTTTCTGCATCCCTAATGGTACAGCTGTTTATCTGTCACTAAGTAGCATGTCCGATCTGCCTGCCATTAATAAACAGTAGTGATTTACCACTGATGAGATGTCAATAATGCGATTCAAATCTCAGCAGGTGCAGCAAAAGGATTTCTGCTCTTATTTACATTGGTGCAAATAAAGAATAGATCAAATTAAGTTGTAACAGCAATGGCAATTGTGGAGGAACAGGTCATCTGCTAAACCACTGTGGAGTTGTTCCTATAATCGCCATAGCAGACCCGTACACACCAAAACCTCCCAGTAACCTGTGCTGGGCTTAGGGCAATTTCAAAAGATGCTATTTCCCAAGATATTATTTTCTTTTAGAGAAGTGTATGTTTTATGTGTAGCTTATGGGTCTGATGATACATTCCCATTAAAAAGAGTTATGGTACCATTATCATGAAAGAAGAACTGCAAATGTATTATTAGTTTTCCCAGGTTTATGTCACTGCAGGTTTTATTTTTTTTTATTTTTGTACCCAAAATTTATCAAATTAAAATCAGGAGAGGGTTTTACCTCATATTTAGTCTTGTAAAACCACATGTCTTACGTTAAAAACATTTCATTTCGAATGTTGGTTTTCCGTTGTGAATAAATACTGTTGGGGTGAGGTGAGGTGAAATGCAATATAATAAAGTCACAGATGTTACGTTCCCAGTTTTATAATTGAAATGATGTGCTGCAGGAAGACTCTGATTGGAAGTTTTAAAAAGGATTGATCCTTAGAGAAAAATTGTGTGTTATCTCAGTGAAATTTATGTCAAGCCCAGGTCAAGTAAACATTAAATAGCATATAAGAATTTAATATTTTATTTCATTTGTGAACTCTAAAAAAAATCATAAATGTCTGATATCAGTTCTTTCGTCATAATTATAAAAGCCTCAAGAATTAAGAGTTTCAAGTGATGACATCTTAAAAAAAAAAAAAAGTTGATTCTGCTTTTCTTGTATTCTCTTGAGTGAAATCTTCAACATGTAAAGTCTATAAGATATTTTTTTACTAACTTCACTGGTACCAGAATTTCGCTTCTAATACCTCAATTGGAACTAGGAAGATATCAAAATGAGGTGAACATACATTTTCAAATGCAATTGCCTGAAGTTAGGTACCTACAACTTTATTCTTCCACACAAGTGACCTGCTTTTCAGAAATGCTGAAGCCAGGACAATTCCCATTAAACCATCGAGAACTGAGTGTGTGTTGCTCACTAGAAAATCAGTTTACTTCAATGTCCAAATACAGATGAGTGGGCCTAGGCTTAGGCACATGTATTTGGAGTTTTATTTTGTATTTTTCCTAGTACTCTTCTTAACCAAACTTCTCATTTTTAAGTGAGTAAACTAGTTCTTCTGAGAATTTAAAAACAGAAAACTTCAGTCTAACAAATCCCAATTCCTAATTAAACAGCGGTTTTCACTCAAGTCAGTTGTTAATTACCTTACAAGCGTGATTATGCTAGCTTTGATGTTTAGTAATACCGTCTATAAACATTTAGACATTAAAATTTTGATAATTTTTCATAATTTAGAACTAATTTTTTGAACGTGCATTGTAACTTACTGCATGCACTGCAGAAGCAATCTAATTGAAATGTATCTTTCATTCTAAATATGAAAATATCTGACACTGACATTAAAAAAAGAACACCATAATCTAAGCTTTGAAATCAGATCTTAATGCTATGTCTATCAAAATCAATTGTGTTGTGCTGGAATGAGTTTGAGTTCATCAGAATATGTTTATTGTAGCATATAAAGGAACTTCGGAATCAGAACTTTTTTTGGAAATTGCTTTTGATAAAGCATAAACCAGAATGGAATAACTGATTTTCAGGTAACTGTGCCATTGTCACTGTAACAAAATATACTCTTGGTCTTTTATCAGTGAATATAGCAGCATATTTGCAAAAAGTAGACATGTAATGAGGAACTGACAGTCTGAGTCCCTTTTCTGACCACTATATAATGTGATCCGGTCTTATACTGTATCCTAACTCACCCTATTATGCCTAGATATAATGCAGAACAGATGTAAAAATTGTCAGTGCATGCTGTTAGGTTCTGTAATACATAGACACAGAGGCTTAAAAAGCTTTTATATAAATCCACAATTAGGGTCCAGCAAACCCCCTTAAAGTCAATTTTTGTGGAACCGTATCAATAGTTTATCACTAAACACTCTAATTTCTTACCTCTCCTGCCAAAAAATTGGAAGGCTTAATTTTGTGATTTACTTTCTTTTTGCAAATAATGCATTAATAAAATAACTCTGTGAAAATGGACAAACAAAAGCCTTCCTCAAAACCCTGTTCTGAGCATTAAATCATCATCCTGCTTAATGCACCATTGGAGCAACCTACTGCAGCTCCTTCTTGTTGTCAACGTGATTCTTTTGAGGCTGCATAATTTACCTGGACATTCACATTTGCAGACTCCAACTGCCTGTCAGATGAAACTTGTTTTGTTAAAAATCAGTGATGTCAATCCATAAAACAATGAATCCTTCAGGGTTTGAAATGTTTTATGGGAAAATGGTGATTCACTAACTACGTTCTGCCCATGGAGCGGCTTGAACCATAACCAAATAATATGCTTGGTGAATAGTTCATGCTTCATTAATCTGAAATTTATTGGTAAAATAATATTATTCAGCCCTTTTTAAAATAAGCATGAAGCCCACCATTTTTGTGTGCTTAATACATTACTGTTGAAATTATCATCAGTAGCTGTGAAATACAATAGAAACTGTCTAATAAATGTGATGGATTATGTAATTAACTCTTGATCAGCACCGTTTTTCGAAGATGTTATCCAGTGAACTTGAGGGCATTTTATGACCTTCACACTGGGTATACAGCTAATTACTCCTTAGGCAATAATTATAAGTTTTTTTAGTCTCAGTTTGTCATCTTGTCTTATAAATTATTATGCTATTGAGCTTCTCAATGCATTTAGCTATAAAACTGCAGCTCTCGGGGGACTCCCTAGATTGTCTTGTTATTGTATGGATTACACCAGCTTCATTAAGTAGATTACAGGGATGTCTATTTTGTAGGTTTTCCATTGATCGGCATACCGACCTTGAGAGACAGTTCAACATTAATGCAGAAGATGGGAAAATAACTCTGGCAACACCACTGGACAGAGAAACGAATACGTGGCACAACATAACTATTGTAGCTACTGAAACTAGTAAGTATTTATATATACTGACCCCCAGTTCTGTTGGGTTTATAATGAATTTTAACAGCATGTGCAGTGGAAACTATATAATTCAGTAAAAAGTAAACCCCACTTTTTAAATTACAGGATTTTTGAAAGAAAATTATTTCTGCTGAAGTTCTATTTTTCAGTTTTCAAAACTGCTCAGTTTTTTTTCAGTGCCTATAGCAGTATAGATTTTGAAGAGATACATGAGCATATATGTACACGGTATATAGGGTAAATGTTAAAAAACATTTTAAAAATCCCCCAAACAAAGCCTTACATTGTTAGTTATATTAAAACAGAAAAAAAACAAAGCTTTGCTACTGTAGAAGTAAATTGTATACTCAACCCAGAAGTTCTTAACACTGAGTGATATGTTTCAGTACCATAAATGATTAAGGGTATGGGTAATGTTGCATGAAACTAGTTCTATTTGATACGTAAGAATGCACTTGCTCCTATACAGCTGTAAACAAGAACATGGATTGTTCACGTCCACAAAACTGTTGTGACTGACCTGAACAATTGAGTCCTTGGGAGCCAGGAGTGTCACCCTGGTCCTCAATTTTAATCATGAAGATTTTAATCAAGAGCAATTCTTAATTAATTTGGAATTGTAAGCGCTGCTGACAGGATCACATATGACAATACAATTTCTTATTAACACTCTGTTTTAGGTTATACATTTGACATATTGAGGCAGAAGAACAGATTCAGAATGTAGATCTGTCATCCCATGTCATTGTCATAACTGGAACAAAAGCTATGAAGATGTTTCTGCTGATGTATCTATTTTGCTATCCATGTATATGCATAATTCCCATATGTGCATACACACTTGACACATTGTTGAAAGAATATTTGTCTTCTGAGTCTGATGATCACTGCCGCTAATTCTTGCATGTAGAAAATAGGGTGATGTTAATGCTTGCCTTCCCCCCAGAGTATCTTTTTCAAAGGATATAGTATTATGATACAGAACCCTTAATATTCAGCATCATAATGCTGTAGCTGTGACAATAATGAATGGGAGGATAAAATTTGCTTATCGGGCCCATTTTTATTGTGCAATATTTTTCTGTGGTACTTGTTTTCAGACACAAATATGTTAGGAACCTGTGACAGGTAACTGAAATAGCATACAGAAATGAGAAAGACAGGTCTGAACATAAAGTGGGCTCTAAGTTACAATCCCTATAAATGGTGTTCCTATGACCTACTGTAGCAATGTGTGTATTTCATTGCCAGTAGTGCGGTAGTGCCAACCGTGCCTTGTTAATTACTGTTAAATCTTGCAGGCAAATGCTGCTTTGATAAATTAGCATGAATACCTTGTGCTTGCAGGAAAGCCAAGTTGACACAGAGAATCGAACTGCATAAGGAAAGTAAGCAAGCTCTGGTTTCATACGGCATATTTTTCCCAGATTAATATCAAAACTGTGAATAATTTTGATGATTTTAAAGGTGAAAGATATAAAATTTCCATACCAATTTCTCAACACATGAGGAATGTCAGATCATGAAATTTACCAATGGCATGGAAAGCAAAATTAGTCATTTTTTCATCTGAAGTTTCCAGACATTGGAATAGTACAATCTAAAGTGAAGTAATTTTACATTTTTTCCTCCAAAAAAGTCAAAACAAGAACAAAATAAAAATAACTTCTCAAGAAACGCCTCCAATTCAATTTTTAATCTCCCTCATACGTGTGTGTCAGACCAAAGTTAACAGAAGGACACTTTACTAAGTTACATCAGAATAAAGTCTGCCTGTTGCATCTTCAGAATTTTAACACATAATTATGCTCAAGAATTTTGCAAGAAATCAGCCTTGTCATTAGACTTCATGGGCGCCTCAGCGTCTCTCATTGCTGTAAAACTGCCTCTTATCAGACTGACTATGAAAATAATAATGCCAATCTTGTTCTAAGCATTTGCATTCCTGCTGATGGCTTATTTTCGCATTCCTAATATAATTATTTGACATTTACATAAAACAAGAGCTTAATTTTGTAGACTACTATCTTTGCTTATTTAAGAGAAATTATTTTTAAACTTCTCAAGCAGAAACTAAATTCGTTCATAGACCTGTCAAGCAGGGTGTAATGGGCATTTTTAGATTTTTTTTTCCAACACGGTAATAAGTAAAATCTCTGTTACAAAGTAATAGAAATCTGTTGGGAGGCAGACACAAGTAGCAAAAGAAAATAGACAGTGCATCATTATACTTTCAGTGACAATAATATTAATGGACTGCTGATTTCTCCCATAAAAATAAATACGTCAGCATCATTCGTACGAGAGCATTTTCTCTTCCCAGGCTACCTGCTATCCAGGCTCAGTTCAAAGCTCACCTCTGTTCCTGTGGGGCAGCGAATAGACTATTTCATTGCCATTAAACTTGCTTACTAATCATAAGTCATGATAATGTTTGTTTTTTCTTGATTCCCTCCATGGGAGATCCTAAATATACCTTGATGTATCAATGCTTTCATAGACAAACACCAAGTTCTGCCAAAACACAAATCGGTTTTTCAGAACTTGGTGCTGGTAAGTTATCTACAGCTAAACTTGTTCTTCAAACACCAGCAATTTTTGGCAGTTTTCTGTGGTCACCATGACAAAGTTATTCTTTTGTATCATCCCTTAGCTACTGGCGGAAATACTGAGGTGGGCTACATACTGGTTGCATGCTCTCTAGAGATAATTCTTCAAATATCCACCTGAATCTTTTTTTTGGTAACTAAAGATAAAACAATGCAAAGAGGGATGAGTGAAAAAGGCTGGACTGAAAGTGATTAATATGCTACAGGTGATATTGAGTATTTCACATGCAGTTTCAGTATTTCACATACAGTTATACATTTTGCAGTAGTATAGTCAAAAATCAATAGATAAGTTCCTTCTGCAGCTTTGATCCTCTCCACTAATACCCTTAAATTTGTTTACTCTTAAATGTTCTATTTGATTTGCGCATTTCTTTCTATTATGTGATTTCTTATACTGTCAGATCGATTATTGCATCTTTGTTGTTTAACTTTTTTCTTCTCTGGTCTTGTGGTCACTGCTCTATGTTAGAATCACAGAGCAGTTAGGGTTGGAAGCGACCTTAGGATCATCTGGTTCCAGCCTCCCTGCATGGGCAGGGACACCTCACACTAAACCGTGTCACCCAAGGCTCTCTTCAACCTGGCCTTGAACACCGCCAGGGACAGGACATTCACAGCTTCCTTGGGCAACCCATTCCAGTGCCTCACCACTCTCACAGTAAAGAACTTCTTCCTTATATCCAAT
>WYDI02007950.1:0-24215 GCA_009867235.2 Psittacus erithacus | reverse complement strand
GCTATGAGGTCTCCATGCAGCCTTCTCTTCTCCAGGCTGAACAGTCCCAACTTTCTCAGCCTGTCTTCATATGGGAGACGCTCCAGTCCCCTGATCATCCTTGTGGCCCTGCTCTGGACTTGTTTCGACAGTTCCATGTCCTTTTTATGTTGAGGACACCAGAACTGGACACAATACTCCAAGTGAGGTCTCAGAAGACCAGAGTAGAATGTTGATGAACTCTGTCACATGGATTCTAAGAACAGAATTTTACAAAGAACTTTGACATCTTTGAAAGATCACTCTGAAATACAGGCTTAGGATCTGCAGAAGAAATACACGTGTTGGCAGTCAAAGCAAGAGGGATACTTAAAGTTATTGCCCCCATGAATTGATTCTTAAATTTGCTTTCCACATTACTATACATGCAGTTTCACTCTGCAGAGTAAGTCAGGAGCAGGAACATCTAGGTGATTGCAGGGTAAAGGGAGCAGGCTGACTGGCAAAATGCACTTTTCCTGAGAATATACCTCATGGATATAAAGGGTGAACTTAGTTTTTCGTCACTGATTCTGGACTTTAAAGAGTGGAATAATGAGATTTCTTATTCTTTTGTGGTGTAGTTGAGACTTACGTGGGCTTGAAATAGTATGCCAAAGTTGGGAGGTTTGTTTTAGTTAGATGCTTGAGAGAATAGGGGTGGATAGATCCTTGGTTTGTAAGTTGGGGCTTATGCTGCTGCTCATATGTTTGGGCTCTCTGGAGCTATGCCCTGGACAGGAAAGTAATATGGGGGCATATGCAAGTATTCTCTGAGAGCCTGAATTACAGTGCAGTGAGAATGAATTATTAACTTCCAGACGTTTCCTTCGGTCTGTCTTTTTTTGTGTGTACAAAGGCTCATCACATCTTTGACTTAGTACTTTCCTGAAATGGAATTTTCTGCCATTCAGTAAAGTCAAGACCCTAATAGTCGTAGGTAATCCCGTTCATCTGAACATACAAATCCATTTTTTAGTTTGTATAAGTTACAATTATAGCTATAACTACTTTTCCCATTGACATGCTTGTGTTGCATTAACTGATTAGCAATTTTCCTGGGCAGTGAAGCAGAGCAGAGTTCAGGCTGGGCTAACTTCCTTGATATTCTCTCAGTTTCTTGGACAGGTTTTGCAGGACTTGCTATGTTACGTGTTGTCAATGCTGCTCAGCTACTAAAAGAAAGTCAAATAGCCATGATTTATTTATCAAACATTTTTGCTACAGTTTGCACAGGAATTCAGAATCACTGGTCATTCAAGTTATCAGATTGTCTTAAATGTACAAGGCATATAATAATTAAGCTCTATCTTCTTTCTGCCTCCAGCTCCATTTTTATCTTCTAGTGTCTGTAACAGCCACATAGCAGATACTCTCCCAGCATCCTCACAGTGTGTCTTATTAATACTAAGGAACTGCCCTGGTTTTCAGTCACTGCTGGTTAATTGGAGTAACAAAAGCAGTAATAAATGGAGAACTAATGAAGTTTTGAAACCAAAGCAAAGACTTATCTCAGAGAACCTATTTTAACTTACGCAAGAAAAAAGTGTACTAGTAAGATAATTTAACTGCACAATATTCCTCCCATTTAAATATGAATATCCTGATATTTGCATACTTACCCCTCCTAAACTGTAGCTGAGATCTGGTTGAGATACTGGAGTCTAGTGAATTCTTTGAAAACTAAAGAATCCTATAATGCATTCACTATTAGCAATGTTTATCTGGAATTCTTTTTTTAAAAAATGAGGTAATCTTTTTCCCAAAGATATGTGTATTACATAGTAGAAATTCATTGAATGATACCATAGATGTCAATAAGAAAAAAATTTTAAACATATTCTAGTTGTCAACTTCTGAGATTTGTGAAAAACACACCGACAGAAACCACAGCTCATAAACTTTAAGGACAGCTAAATGATGATCTCTTTAAAGTCCCCAAGCTTTCTTTCACCTGACATAACACTGAGTAGGCTACTCAAGATTTATGTTTTCTTCACAGCCTTTTTTATGACCATGTGCAGCACTGATTCCTCTGACTGCATTCAGGTTGAATCGCAGCTACCGTGAGTGTATTAAGGCGTAGACAGGTTCTTTTATAACTAGCAGAGATTCAAGCCTTTCCAAACATACTGGGAAATACAGAGAGGAAGCGTGCATCTATTTGTTCTGCTGTGTCCGGTTAGAAGAAGGCTTTTCTAAAACTTCTTCTTCTGACACTCCGTGCATCATACGTATAGATATGCAACAGATCAGTCACTGGAGAATTCCAAAGCTGGTGCCAGACTGCCTGGGAGAGTGTATTTCGCTTATCCTAGAGCGATGCTTTTAGCCAAGTTTTAAATCTCTGAATGAAGTGTTTTAATGGAATTTCTATTTTCCTTATTCTCCAGACACTGCAGTCATGGAGCTATTATTTTCATGTTGATCGATTGCTTTATCAAATGATCCTCAGTATTCAGCTTCACTTGCCAAACAGAAAGCATACTAGTGGCTAGCTAATCTCCCTGCCTAAGTACTTGGCAAAGTACCAGAACTGCCACAACCAGTAGAAATTCTTGTGAATTATTAGGCAAGCAATAGATGAAACTTTAGACAAGATCTTGAAATGTAAATGGGGATTTGACAATAAATATTTTCCAGGCATAAAGCATAGGAATCTCAAGGACAAAGCTGTGAGCTTTATCTGACAAAGGTAATTACCCATACCGACTGCATTCTTTAGAAATGAAGAAGTATGAGGCAATTCTATCACCTAATGGGAAAGGGCATAGAGCCAGAAAGACTTTATGGTTTACCAAGAGTATAAATACAATAATTGAATCATCACCCAGCACATGCTCTACTAGAGTTATCTGTATTGTATATTCTTTTAAAATTTACAAGGACAATAATTAAAAAGGAAGAGACTTGTAACTATTCTTCAGAATAAGCCTTCAGCTACAATTTACTTTTTAATGCCATCAATACCTTTGCTTATGCTGTCATTTATTTAATTTTGTTTAGCCTTCTATTGTAAAAATTACTTTAGGCATTATTACTAATAATTCTAACACTTTAGGGAGTTACTTTCATACATCATATAATTACCTCTAATTTAGGGCTGAGTAAATTTCAGGAAGCTTTAGAAAGAAAAGGAAATAAGCCTTTATGGAGGTTTAAACCAGAAAAGCTCAGGAATATTAACCTTTTTTACTTGACCCTTTTTTCTATGGCTTAGTGGAACTCAAGATAGATAATCCATCATTTTTGCACAAAACCAAAAAATTTGCTAAGTTAGATTTTATTCGTTTGCCCATAAATACAGGGTAGCATAGAAATCCATAGATTCTAATGGGTCACAAAGCGTTTGCTACTGGTTAGTGGAGAGTGGGTATATCACATAAAGCTAGTTTGCAGTTCTCAGCTGTGAAAGTGCAGACATTTCACAAACTTTCCCATTAGCATTTTGTACAGATCAAGAATACCAGGAGGAGTGATCCTAATGGATAATAGCATGGGAGTGGCCATGTTATGAGAAAATACAAATGGAAATGGAGTGTATTTATAAAACAATCTCTATATAAAACAGTCTCAGTAGTTCAGGAGCAAGCATTAAAATTCAGGTATGGGATGCTGAACAGACATTAGCAACCTCTGATTTCAGAGGAAAGTATGTCAGGCAGCTGTGAATAAAGCATCTGAGTAATTCAGTGCAAAAAAAAAGTCAGAGGAGGTAATAAAGATAATTATGGCAAGGAAAAGGAGAGAGATTTACATGAACAGTTTAACTTCCTTTATTTCTGGTTTCAGGGGATTATAAAGCAGGCCAGACATCTTAGTTCTAGATTTGCAAATATTGATTTCACAAAACATTGGAATTGCAAAAACAGTTCAGAGTTAAAAAAATGAGGTTAGAATACTAGGTGGTGTTTTAGAAGGGAATAAGGCTTTCTGGGGCACAAAACAGATAGGGATTCATGTAAGGAATATGAGGGTCATTAGTGAATACATACTTGACTAATTCATGTGAACTATATTTGTAGCTACTTTGAGAAAACCTGAGGCATGGTTAAACTGACAATATATGTATTATATTAGCAAAATGAGTGCATTGTTAACTGAACAACTAACAACTGGCCATCTGCATTTTGCATATTTGAATTAGAATTTCTGAATAAAATGTGGTTAATCTTAAAAATACTGTGTAGTATTCATCTAGTTTGATGAGCTGAATTCATTTAATTTTAAGTGGAATTTGACTAAAATCTCCACTGTTTTTTCTGTAAGGCTGAAGCAAAGGAGTTGGTCAGAGTAGAGGTTTGTAACTAGATATTGGTTTAGTCAATCTTTTTTAAGCACATTTCTTTCTAGAACGAAGACCCTACTCAGAGTAGGAAGCTTTGAGCTTCTAGCAAAGTTGCTGGATAGCAAAGAATGATAGTATTTTCTGGCCCAAAGGCAGAGGAGAGGATTTTTTAAAAGTACATACCAACATGCTGGAGAGATCTTTTTGCTTATTGCTGAAGGTATGCTAGTAAGAATGGATTGATGCTAAACTTGTAGAACCCTGATTCAAATCTGGCATATCCAGCAATATTTTTTCTGTAAAGGAAACAGAAGTATAATTAAATGGTACTGTTAAGAAAATAAGTCCCAGGAAGCGAATGACTTTTAAATACTTCTATAATAAATTCTTGTTTAATAAAAATTTGTATTAAAGCATTTTGATGTTTCATCTCTCAGTAAGAGAGGGATTTTATTTGAGCTATTATTTTAATCGTGATATCTTTTGAAAAAATCAAAATATTCCAGGCATCTTATCCTCAATCAGTCTGCTTATTGTTATTATTATTGCTGCTAGTCATTATAAAATTTTATAGCTAATTATAATTGACAATAAGACCTTGCATATCTAAGTCAATATTTTATAACATTTTAATATGCATGATGTGTTAGCATATTAACAAAATAATTGCTTTAAAGTGTGGGCCAGATTCCTGATTGATTCATGCTAGCAGAACTCTCTTGATTAAGCTGGAATTGAGCAACACAGCAGCATCATGCCCCAGTACATTTGTTGTGACTCTAAAACTTTTCTTCAATCACTTTTCTTCCTTTCGGTTCACGGGTTTATTTTTGAAGCAAATCCTTTTCTGTCACTTAATGGCATCATATTATTTTCTGGAATCTTATTGTTACATTTAGAAATAAAACTTGTTATTTCCTCACAACAATTAAGGCATCACAGTGCCTCAGAAAACCTGGAATCTGAATTACGTTTGTGGTGCTGTTCTCTAAAAGAAGTAAGAGCCAGCAGCATTTCATCATGCTGCTATTATTCCTAGTGTCTATAATGAAGGTCACAGAAAGATGTGGTTCACTGTGATTTTCTGTGAGTCCTGTTTCCGGAGCTCTTTTTCCTCCAATTGGTTGCTTTCCCAAGGAAGTGGAAAAAACTTTTTTCAAAAGCTTATAGTAGTGTGAGTTTTGTTAAAATGATGTGTCTGTAGAATAGCGCTTCCACAGGTTACAAATGCTGTTTTGCTATTGCATGTTCTTGAAGTTAGGTGTATTTTTTTTTTCCTTTCCCTTTTCTTTTTTTTTTTTAATTTGCATTGGTTTTTTGCACACAATGTAACTGTATAAGTTCCATCATTTGTGGCTTGCCTTTCTCTGTAGTTTCTAAGGCCATTGCTAATAGCTGCTAAAGTTTAAACCATATCTTTAATTTTTGTAGTCGTAACAATTCACCACTAGAATACGTGACATGGTTCATTTACTGAAAGTAACATAACTTCAAACTACATCCTGACTTGCATCCTCATTAGGGACCAATAAGGCTCAATAACACTGTAATGTGTCAGAAATGCAGGTTGTTTTCTGCCAACATTTGTTTCAGTTTTATCTCTGGGTAGATGTGGGTGGAAGGATGTTGGCACTGTACATTTTTTATTTTTAATTCCCTTAAGGATTTATGTAGCATCTGTGAATAAACCAGAATTGTTTTCATTGTCATCAACCTGACATGACTACAGCAGCTTCCAATACAACCCGCTCAAGCAGCTATACTAATAATTTATTTTGAGTTATGTATTTGTTTACTCATATCGATGTGTCGCATATATCTTGATTATGTGTCATGATGAATATAAAGCTCACCATGGTCAAAATTAGGTATGCAGAAGAACGCTGTCTAGGAACATGCTCTTTGCATCTGGAGCTTCTGACAAAAGACAGGTACCTAAAATTGCTATTCAAATATCGAAAAGCTGCTATGGAGTCTGGTCAGGATGCCTCTCCAAACTCTTTCCAAGTCTCATCCTATCCATTTGTTCCCCTGCTTGAGTATCCCCCTTTATTTCTCATAGTGCGTATCCCATGCTGTCTCATCATTGTCTTATGCAGCATGTGGGTTACATGTAACAAGTACTTGTGTTATTGAGTACATCTAGTATCTACTATATCTTCTAGCGCCTTCTTTTTGGAGTCCACGAAAAATAAATGGGAAGTGGTGACACTACAGTGGCTTTTCAAAACATAAGCACAGTGATTAAAGAGAACTTGCTATTCGATAACCAGAAACCCTTGAGTTTCTGGGTTGCGGGGGTTTTGAGAGGGTGGCACAAGGGGTTCCTATGCTTGCCATTCCCTTCCAGCTCTAAGGTGACTATAAATTAGTTTCAACATCCTCTGCTTCCTCAAAGATAAAATTACAGCTTGCTGACCATGGCCCCTCATTCTCAGTCACATTGCAGCAGTAGATAACTTTTGCTCTTTTATCATGCATGGCTAAATTTAAACAGAACGTTGTCTTTTGATTTTCCCTTATAACTGGAGTTATGGCACAAGAGACCCCTTTCACAGCTGTAACTGTCTTTGAGGGGATGTTTTGCTTTTTCAATTTAGTTTTTCCTTTCCAAGTCCTTTGGATCTGTCTGTTCATTCAGACAAGGCAATATCATTCATACACACCAAATAAAATATGATGCTTCTGTAAAAAGAATTGCAAATATTTCCTAGTTTTGCAAACTTATCTTACAATTCACAGAATATCGATTTGTTTGATTGCTGTATATCTGCGCAGCTTAATGATGTGAAAAATAGCAAAGAGGTTGCATTTGAATGTCAAATTATAGCCTGCCCTCAGATAAGGAAAATGAGGACTGATTCCATCAATATGTATTGTATCTGTGCGAAAAGAATGTACTAACTTTTTTAAAATACTGTTTGATTATGAAGTTTTATAAATCTGAGTTGATACTTTGAAGTTAAAGTGCCCAGCTGAAGTCCCTGATTTAATTTAAATTATATTTACATTTTAATTCTTAGTTTATTTAGAATGTAGTTAATACATAATGTAATTTTAAGAACAGGGACTAGGTTTGAATTCCAGAGCAGAAGAGAGCTGACTGACTTCAGCAGAAGCCACATCAGGCCTTGAAGTGAAAGGGCAAAGCGCATGCCAACACGGTCTGCTTGCATCACTTTGCTACTACAATGACAGGCAAAGACTCAGTGCAGGGTCAGGTGGAATGTCATTACTAAACCAAAATAAAAGCAGTATCTGTTTGGTCCTTCGCTGGCATGTTTAATTTCTCTGCAATTTTTAGGTAATTGATTCAAGATATTTTAAAAAATTGAAGTGAATGAAAACTTTGTCTGAATAGGGCCTGAAGAATATGGATTTACTCAATTAACATTTTCTGGCATGGCTTCTGCATCTACCACAAATATTTTACTCTTTCAGTAATATTAGCAACCTGAATGTATAATCTCTCCTTTAGTGCTTTGGAAATCTCTTAACTACAAATTCAGCTTTGAAGTCAAGACTTGAAAAGATAGTCTGTCCTCAGCCTCCCCTCCACCTTGTCCTCCTTTTCAGCGTACATACATGAAATGTGCTCCTTGCGCTCTACCTTGTTAGTGGGTACGTATGGTAATGTGTCCACACCTGTGAAAGCATGCCTTTTGCATGTCTGACATCTTTTTCATGACAATGAGAGATAAAAAAGTGGACAAAAATGAAGAAGGTGGAAATCCTTGGTGAAACTTGTGGCAGTCTATCAGTGAGGAAATGAAAAGAGAACGTAACATAGCTGTGCTCATGACTTGTTCATCTTTCTTCTGGAGACCATGGTAAAATAAATGGAGCGATCAACTGAAAGGAGGCAAAACTTTTCAACTGCATTACTATTTTTCTTCCGAAGAATGACTTAAGGAACAAACCTGAGAAATATGTTTCACATCTTTTTCTTTCTTCCTGCCTCCCACACACATGTTCACGCAGAGACTCGCCACAATCTGTACTCCTCTAATACATTCCAGCATGCTGAAATAGAGAAATTAAATGTTAATTTTGAAGCAGTGTTTGTTTCTTGTCTTAGCAACTTGTACAGCAGCCTTTCTGCTATGCGCTGATCTGTTTATATTACTTTACAGATATACCACACCTCTTCATACTTTCTCATATTTTAAAAATACAGGATTTCAGGCAGGATCTAAATCTTTATGTAGAGATTTTTTTGTTTGCTTTTTTGAATTTTATCCAAATTCAGAAATAGCTTATATTCTGTTATTTTTAGCAGAAGTACTGCCAATGGCTGATGTCTTTTTCTGACAATTTCAGAGTCAGTTTCAGGCACTCAGTCTATCTTGAATTGGATCATTACACAACACTTCAGACAAATGAACACAGTGTGCGCTGCAGTATGTGTTTTCTATAGTTAAACTTCAACATAAATAAAATTTCAGTTTCATGGTAGTATCATAGTTTCTCAGAATTCTTGAAGTTAGATTTGCCAGCTTTATATGAAAAAAAAAAGGGTTGCACAAAGAAAACAATAGCATAAACCCAAAAGGAGAAATAAACTTGTACTGCATGTAAATTTTTTGTAGTAATGGCATCAGATAAAACCTAATGAAGTCATGGGAATGGATCTGTTAAAATACAGCTTAATAACATTGAAATATCAGGGATGTAAAGCAAGCACTGTTGTTTTCATGAAGTCAGTGATTCAGAATTTGTTTTGTTTTCTCTGTTAGAACTAGGACTTCCTCTACTTCTGGTCTAAAATATTACTATCGTAGAAATTTCACCGAATCAGAGAAGCGTGAAATACCCATTTCCAAGCCATGTTGTGATGATAATAAGAGTAATAATAAAAAATAATAATAATAAGAGATGTGTTGTTTTCTAGGAGTCTACTTTCTATTCAGATACTTATTTTTTGTTGAAATGCAAGACAGCTTATGACTTTTTAAAGAGATCCTTGAAATTATTTTTGATTAATTAAGAAAAACTGGATTCAAATGGATTTCTTTGGGTTAAACAATTGATTAACTTAATTTTAATTATAATTCTCAGCCTATAATTCTCAGCCAATAATTCTCTTTTTTAAAGACCACTGCTTGTTAAGACCACCTGCATGTGTATCTGTCAAAGAAAGGCAGTGGAGAAGTGTTTTGAGCATGTTTATGAAGTGTTTAAGTGTTTATGGGAGTTGAATATCTGCACTGTGTTCTGTTAGTTATAGCACAAGACCAATTTGATTTACAAGCTCTAGTTACTCCTAGTACTACTACTGCTGCATGCAGTAGCAATGTTAATAATGGTTGGTGCTTTGCATTACAAATATTCAATGATACATGCACATCTCAGTTACGTAAGGTTTTTTCAGGAAGGAAGAAATGCATTGATTGTAAGAAGAATTATCACGAGTCTGTAGCCTCCAGAAGTTCAGGTTTGGAGACACTACATGGCTTGATAATGGGTTTTTTTTGTTTGGTTGTTTTTGTTTTTTTTTTTTTTTTATTTTACTTTGATTATCTCATCTACCTCATCATATTTTTATCAAACTCTGTAGCCTTTTATTAATCTCAGTAAATTTTAATGGATATATTACTCAAAGATGAATACCAGCAAGTTGTGTATTTCATTTCAAGCATGTAATATTCCAATAGAGTCTTGAGAACTGCAGAGAAAAGCAGAGCTTTTTAGGTGCTTGTATTCTTGTAAACCTTTCTGTGTGCATTTCTAAACTCAGCTGGACTTCCCATTATTTTGGGAAAATTAAATCAATTGAATTTTTGAGCTTAAGCAATCAGTCCTGCTGTCTACCTGGTTCATGCAAGATGTCTCAGTCTCCCTTAATCATACTGATAGGGTGGTTCATTGAGAAAAAAAACCAACAAACTTGGAAAAAAAAGCAGCCATCCAAAAAACCAAAACCAGCCCTAAAACCAAGATAGTAATTAAAACTCAGTTTTGTCAGTAGCTGAAAAAGAACTCACTCTCCATTCATACAAATGAGGAAAAGTTCTGAATATGAATACTAGTCACTGTGAAGGCTAACTGTGTGTGCAGGACAGTCATGCGAACGTAACAGTTTGTGCACTCTGTGAAACAGGGTGGATCCACTTCAGTTGCTTTCCACTTCTAAATCAAGAATATTGGGCATTGCTAACAGAAATGCATTTAAACTTGAGAGGGATGTCCTCTGCATACATGTTTTACCATTGAGAAGTTTGTAGACATTAAAAGTATGAAAGCTGACAGACAAAACTATTTAATCTTGACAAGTGTTTTCATCCCCAAGTGAAATCTGGACTTGTTTAGTGAAAATAAATTAATTTGTTTGAATAGGTATGCTTAGAGTGGTTTTTATTTACAGGGAAAATGCTTAGCATAAAGAGAAATTTCATTGCAGTGACAGAATAATGTTATGTATTCCATGTGGTAGGCAGTACAAACAGTAGACAAAATTCCCTCTCCATCTCTCTCTCAACAATAAATTTCACAATAGTCAAAAGAACCCTAAAAGGAAGTGGATATCCCCTTGTTTGGAGCTTTCCAAACCAGTTGGGTCTCTTTTGTGTTTAGCAAATTATTTTTTTAAATGAATTCTCATCAAGTTTCTAATTATAATATCTTTAAATTTAATGTTTGTATTTCTGATGAAAGACAAACATTTTGGGGGCAGTCAGAAGGGACATGAATAATTTCTTTAGAAGCTTATCTAATTAATTACATTTCTCTGTAATGTCTTTAAAATTTGAACTGCCATCATTTCATTAATTTAGATAAAAGTAAATCTTTAGTGTTTAAATATGACACTAGTGCTGAGAATTCTGATAAGCTCAAGATTAATTGTCCTTATTTTTATCAAGTTAAGATAAAAAAAAGTGTTTAAAATGTTTGGGATTCATCATTTTCATATTAGCTTTTAAATGCATTTATATATATTTGTAGATGTGTATGTATATAATATATATATAAATTTGTATGCATATTTATAGATTTAAAATGCATTATTATTCCATGGCATTAGTGTTCACTCACCTGTTAATAAGTAAGATCAGAAGACAAAAAATGGACATAAACATTACTCTTGCAATATTTCTGTGGGGATTTCTTATTCTTCTGGAAAATGCTTCTTTCTGAACTAAAACTTTTTACTTCAAATGGGAAGCATTTGGAATGTCATGTCTTGTAATCTTGCATGTCCTATACAGGTGGGATTTTAATATTTCAGCTTATGAAGCAAACATAAAGCCACTAGTAGATTTGGTGATAGCTTAGGTTTGTGTTTTTCGAAATAATTATTTTTATGCTCTTTCCAATTAATGTTAGTAGAGCAATTGAAATGTACACATTTAGATTTACAGGTCAAACCTCAGAAATTGTGTCTATCTTTAGGATACAAGGAAAAAAAAGGATTCAAGAGGTAGGGTTTGATTAGGTCACAATAAAGTTAACTTTGATGGAAACCACAAACAATACCGTATATGTGGTAGTTTTTCCTTTAATCATCTCTCCCTGTTGCAGGGCTGCCACCAGTTGCTACCTGCCCACTGGTGGAGCCTCACCTACTTCTACTGTAGACATTTATTATGGGAGGTACATTGAATCCCAGGCAATAGGAGCTTCTGTCCAACCCTCCCCTAAGCCAGCTCTGTATTGCCAGAGAACAGAATCGGCATGGATTGATGAAAGCTTTGGACAGCTGCTAAGCTGTCAAAAAAACAGTAAATTGATATTCTGACTTATGGAAGTAGCTTTCTTGCCTGCAGTAATAATTTAGGCAAAAGCACACAGTTCCATTAAAGGTCAGACCCAGGGTTTGATTCACATGGAGTGCAGTTCTTCAAATTGTTGATAATAAAAGCAAGATAAAATACTTGGTTGTAAATTAATACTCACTAAGAGAGGGATGTTGAAACTAGTATTGAATTACTTGTAGAAGTATACATGTGCTATAGAAGAGGTTTTTAAACCCTTCAGATCAATTGGTTACCTCAGTTTAAAGTGCATTCATGGTTTTGCTCTTTGGGGAAAAATAATCTAAAATATTTAGAAATAGCCTCTTAAATTAGCTATACTGAACCAAAAAAAAGACGCAAGGGACTGACTGTGAAATCTATGCAAAGTAGAATGCAGCTGTTGGTTTAGTTTTTCTTGATTAACAGCTTACTCTAATCTTCACAGTAAGAAACACTTCTATGCAAAACCCTTCTATAGCAAAATATGCAAAAAAATATGCAAAATATAATTATATATTACTTAAGTGAAGAAAGAAGTTCACAGGTCACATTTTTGGTCAGTGGTAGATGAATCAAAGTGCTTTGATAGTCTGAAGTGCTATCTAGTTTTGCCTGTGTCAATCTACAGTCTATCTTGCTCCCAGTGTGGGACTCCACATTAATAGTATTTGTAATGAAGAAATAATAGATATGCAGTCAGAACAATTAATAGAGTAAAATGCTCAGTGCTCTGCCAAAGATAAACAAAGAAATAAATCTGTGTTGTTTACAGCCTTCCCTTTTCCATGTATAATGGACTTTATCAATAAAACAATACAAACTTCATCAAAGAAAAATCTCACCAATTTAGTCCAAGAAGGATCACTGAGCTAATCTCCAGCAAATGCTGTTTGCAATAGGGATCTATTTATTCTTTTCAACTGTAAAATACTGGCCATCCTTCTTTATCTCATGCTTCAACTCCATGATCCATTACAGATAAGACAATTCAATTAAGCCAGGAAGAAGACAGGAAGATTATGGTTACTTTGTAGCCATTTATGTATCAGTCCCAAAATAAATATGCTTACCTTTTTTACTTTGATTTGTTCTCTAAGGAAACCACAGTCAAGTGTCCCGGGTGCCTGTTGCTATCAAAGTTCTTGATGTAAACGACAATGCTCCTGAGTTTGCATCAGAGCACGAAGCCTTTTTATGTGAGAATGGAAAGCCTGGACAAGTAAGTATCTCCATGTTTTTCTGTTGGTACTTTGATGTCTGAGAAGGGTGCAGTTTCTCCTATCATCTTATCTCATCTTTATTCCCACAATGCATGCCTGAGTGTTCATGCTAACAACTCTTAACGTTCATTTAAGGTAAACCTGTGATCATATTCTGTGGTACATATCTCTCTATGGATTTAGTTTTTTTTTTTAAAGTATAGGTGGGTAAATTAAAGGTGGGTATGTTAGGCAAATATCCTGAAAAAACTTGAGTGTCTTTAAGCTCCCATTGTTTCTACTCTGCTTGATAGAACTCATTGCTTCATAGGTTCAGGGGTTTTAATAGATAAAAGTATAATCCATCCTGAATTCTAGTTCAGTTATTGAAATATGTTGCAGCTGGTCCCAGGTATGATTTAGAATAAACAAAACAATAAAACCATTTCTCCATACCCATATGTGAGTTACAATCTCTAGTTACTTCTTACTTTTCAATGACAACTAGGAAAAAAAACCAAGAAAGCAACCCAGAACTTGATGGAAAGTCAAGTAAATGTAACTGAGTTTGAAGTGTCTAAAGAGGAATGGGGTGTTAGAGAAATGGAGTTCAAGTTTTCATTGTATTTAACAAAAAAAAAAAAAGACTTAAGAGGTTATTTTCTTCTTGATTTAGTGAAATAAAAGGGTTGGCAAAAGAGTTTACACAGCACTTGACAAGGTGAAATAAACATAGCAAGATATCAGAAGCAAGATTTAACCTGTGTCACCTTTTTCAAAGGAAATGAAACAGATTTCGTAAAAGGCACCTATTTTGAAGGACAAATGTACAGAAATAAGAAAGAATATCTCACATGCCACGTAACTGACAAGATAAAATTCAATCAAATGTACCGACTTCAAAGATTCGAGAAAATGTACAGACTTTTAGAAAGTGTAAATGAGATTTAACTTTTGTCCAGCTTGAGAAACATTGTGTGTTGCAAGAACGCACTGTTATTAAACTTTCTAATTTATTTCTAAATTGTGACATTTTATTTAAATAAACAGCAGTTGACAGCATGACACTAGACTTGCTACTTCAACTATTCCTGTGTCTCATGTGGGTGGTAGGCATTAAATTCACTATTCTCCAAAAAAGGTTACCTGACAATAGAGTTAGAAGTTATTTGCTTTTAGTAGTATTAAATGACAACCAATATAGCAGTATATGACAACCCACCTCTGCCAAGACTGGATTGTTGCAGAAGATGATTTCACTTCTAGCACCCCTTTTTGTATATTAAAAAAGGTGTCAAAAATCTGTCATTTAAGAAATGAGAATTCTTTTCAACCACTGAAAAGCAGATTATTGAAATGTGCCCTTATGGGCAGACAGTTATGCTACTGTTGGTATTTAAGTTTTTCTAGCTCAGACTGGATATCTGTTTAGCTCAGGGTGGAAATGTAACTACTCAGTATTTCTCTGAGTAGTTACATTTTCTAGGATATATTAATTTCTAATGAGTGTACCTTTATCCAGGAATCAGTAGGCTTCTCTAAAGTCAGAAAGCTGTGTTACACAGTGTTTTCTGAATGCATTTATCTGGATATTCGTATCAAAATTCAGCTGGTTTAAGAGATGCTAAAAATTGTTTACATTTCATTTTGGAATAAAACAATAAATGAGATGATTAAGACCCAGCTGATAAAAGAGGCTTTTGTTTAAGCACTTATGTAAAACTTATATTAAACTATTATGTTCTTCATTTTACCATCACCTCTTACACTCTTGATCTGATGGCAGATGTCACTCTTGAGCATGAATCCTTGTGTGAACTTTACAGATGGTTATTAAATATTTGGCTGCCCGTATGAATGAGGTGTGACTAATCCTGCAATTTATTCTGTGTTTTAAACAAATAGCATTATCGGAACCACTCAAGTAAGAAAAAAGTTACTCTTGAGTAACTACTCAAGAATAATCGCCAAGGTTCTGTTCTAAATTTAAGTCATCATTCAAAAATTATCTGCTTCTGTAAAGATTTTGATATCTACCCTAAATTGGTTGTTTTTTCTTATGTTTATTATTCTATATTCAAATTTTGAAATAAATCATATTAATAAGTCAAGATGTAGAATTCAAAATATTAAATATGACTCAGCTATGAAATAGCCAATATGAGAAAGAGGCTACTGTTTTTCATAGTATCAAAACCCTTTTTCTCCAAAGTTTAAACTTGAATGTTACATGTGCAGGAAAGGCACTATTGTATTAGGGTATTCCAAGCTATTTACATTTGCAGATCAACTTAAGTCTAAGTTTAAATCAAATTTGTATTTCTGTAAGGGAGATCACATTTGAGCCTTTCAGAAAACCTTATTTATAGCCTCTACATATATTGAGCCATCTATCCCAGTTCACTTTGTAAGTGTTCTAATTTGGGTTCTGATATAATTGCAAGTGGCAATTGCAGCTGCTGGTGATGTGACAGAATGCATTAAAAACTGTTGATGTATAACATCAACAGATGCATTTTTTTTGCTTTAATCTGCCTCCAACAGTAGAGGTACAACAGCTAGTAAGAGAGGAAAGGGAGAGGATGAGCAAAAATATTTGTCCATGCAAATATTTATGTGCAACTTGCACATTTTTACGCACAACAGAAAGTTGCCAGGAATGGGGGCTTTTTCAGTTTTAGGAAAAAAGAAAAAAAGAGCTGTACTGTTACAGTATCTCTAAGGTAAACATAAACTAGCTCATGCCTTTCCCTATTGTTCCTTTTTTTTTTTTTTTTTTTTTTTTTGCTTAATCCCTCTTGCTAAAGCCAGAACAATCATGGGTTTATTGGCTATAGCTCTACAGTTCATTGTTTTCCGGCTCAGCTGAATTATTTTCCTATGCTCCTAGAACAGAACATCTGTACTGTTGCGTAAGAAAAGTGCTTCACTCACTGTTCCCCAGTCCACACCCAGACTTTTCCAGCAAAGTGCTTTTTGCTTGAAATAAGGCTACAAAACTTTCAAGCACTTAAGTAGGGCAGACAGTGATGTATCGGTGCTCAAGCTAGCGTTTAAACTAGAGCAATATAAAACTAAGTACAATGTTCCTCCAGTCTCTTGCAATTTGTCTCTATTTTGTTCAGTTCTCTTAATAGAATTGGCTTTTTCTAATGGGAGAAATCTTCAGGTAGATCGTTGTCTCTAAAGAGCCAAAGCGCATTCAAATGGCAAAAAACAGATTCTAGCAGTAAAGGGCTGGCTCTAGCTGAAAGGGAAAGTTAAAATTGTACTGCGGTGAGTACTTATGGTGTTGTGAATCTGAAAAGTAATTCAGAAATGACCATGAAGACAAATGTAACTGCAACAGTTTTTCAGAGTTGGAAGAAAAGTTTTAAGTAGGGAACTGTTCCAAGTTAGCTTAATAAGTTGCATTGCAGTATCATGTATTGAAATCACACATAGACGTATACGATATATTGATAAAAACTTTAGGCTTATATTTATCCTTCTGCATCATTTATTATTGTTATACTGGTAATCTTCTATAAATATTATTTCAGGCATAGTTGCTCTGTAGAAATGTGAGGGAACGTGCAGACTATAATGCTGGGTTGTCCTTAGGGATCATTTTACTATCCATTTCAATCCAGAGCTGCCTGTTAAGCAAAATATGCTGATTTACTATGTTTCTACTAAGTGTATGTACAGAATCAAATATATGCATGAATTTTTAATACGACATCAAAGTTGAAATTTTACAAGGAAGAATTTCATAAATGTCAAGACTGAAGAGCAAAAGGGTTATTAACCTTCACTCTAGTGCTTTTGGATACACTGTGGAAAAAATCAGGTTTTGATTTCTGTATGATTACTATTGACCGATTTTATTATGTGGAACACCTTTGTTACACGTTACTACAGGGAAATTAAAAACTTCTTTAGTCACAGGTACAGCAGGATGGCCCTGGAAGATTTTCTACCATGCTTTGAACCACAAATCAGGAGTTGGAGAATTACTTCAGTAGTGTTCCATTACATGATCACACAATGCTGAGCAATAAAGTATGCTCATCAGCATACTAATAAAAATGTGGTAATGAGAATTACTGGACTTTACTTACCCCTATGGACTAAAAGATACAGGAGCTCTGTATCACTGTATATATGTTATGCCATTTTTATTTTTTTAAGAGCTTATTTTAATGGAAATGAACAAAGAAATAAGGTTGCTATGGGAACGCTAACTCTTAATTCCTTGATGTGTGCATGTAGCCCAACAAATATAGTGTTCCACTAAGCCTGTCTTTTGCATATAATTTTCTGTGCATTTAAGGCAAAGAATGATTTAGTAAACAATGAAGGGAATGGATGAAAAGAACTGAAGTATAAGAAAGAATTCTGTAGGCCATTAAAAGGTATCTATAGTTCCTTAAGGGGGTAGAGGAAAGGACAAAACATACAGCCAGCTTTTATTTCTTGAAATTTGCAACCTAGGCAAAATTCTAAGCTTATTTCATAAAATTTCCATGAGATGAAAATCCATGTTATTAATGCTTTGGCTACAGGCTTTCAGGTATTTTAATTGAAAACCTGCAGACAGTGAACTTTTATTGTCAACTCTCTTACATAATGCTGGAAAGAATTAAGTTGTGCAGCCAGTAGAGATAAAATTGCATAACTATCTGATAAACTGCACCTATTATGTGTACTTGATGTTCCAGACTCTACTGTGCCATTCTCCTTTTCCCCTATTGCTTTCTGATTCTAGCAGTGTTCAAAAAATGGAATAACCACAAAATATATCTCTCTAAAGATGCTTTCCATTCGAATTTGCACTTACCCATGACACAGAATTACTAAGACCTAGTCCAGCCCTGTGCCTGACATATCTGGATAGTGTCGTGCCTTACACCTCTGCCAGCAGAAAGCTGAAAATACTCCAGATATGTACATGGGCCCATCTCTGCAGTGGGACAAGCAATATCTGCTTATATATTTTTAGGCTCTTTATATTCTTTCACACTCCACATCTCTCTAAGATCCATTAAGGAGCTATTAACTCTGACGCCTACTTCTTGAAGCAAAAGCTATCTTAGGGGTTTTTGTGTCCATCTCTTCTAATACATGTGTCTGAAGAATCTATTTATGTGGTATTTAAACAATCTAAAACTTTTTCCGGTAGATTACTGATAATAAATCTGAACTATCCAGACTATCCATGGGCAGGGAATTAATTGTTTGAAATTCCTTCCTAAGTCGTCTTACAAATTATGTATGCATATATCAATACCTGCTAAAATATCTTTACATATGCATATATACATGCATAATTTCAAATATTTATGTTTTGATGCTGCTACTTGTGGTTACCTAGAAAGATTTTATTCTTCCTTTAACCCTTGCAGAATATTGAAGGAAGAATGGGATATTGATTTATTATTGAACGTGTAACACATACAGACTGATAGTCCTTTCTCTTTCAGTAAAACCAGTATAAAATATTAGTTATTAGAATTTTGCTAGTGGAGCACGGAAAATGTAAAGTAGAAGTTGAAGAATTTGGGCAGCATCAGACCTTGTTTCCATTTTTTACTTTATACTTCAAAAATTAAACTTTTCAGTGATTCATAATTTGAATTTAATTGTCCAAAATATTATGGGTCAGTTGCTTTAGGCATTACAAAAATAACTATTTAAGACACAAATGGCATTGAATTCAATGGGCAAGAGAAAGGTCAATAATTCTCATTAAATTTCTTATAAACTTCATCTAGCATGAGCTAACTACCACTGAAATTCAGCTCAGTGCTGGATCTGGATCCATAGTTGGTTTTGTTTCTACTTCTATGGAAAATACTTGAAATCAAGGGTAACTGAGCCAAATACTTAAAAAAAAAAAAACAAAAAAAAAAAAAACACAAACCTGCTGATTATTTTAAAATCATGTTTCTTCTTTTCGTATTCCTGTGAAGCTTTGTATAATTTGAAGTTGGTGACTTGCAGTTTCTTTCTGAGTAATGTTGGAGGTAAAAGAGGCAAATGGTGGTAAAACCACTTACAGATACTGTAGTTGGTCAGGTAAATCGTAGGGGGTGAAAGTTATTTGATTATTCAAAGTTATTCATATTCATAGAGTATTCTAGTACTTTGTGGTCTTCTAACCTTAGTATCCTGCATTATTCTGGAAATCATTAATTAATAATGACATTTTAAAGCAGAAGATGCTTTAGTACACGAAGAAATAGGTTTTATTAAAATTAAGGAAAAAATACGAAATATACACTTAGATATTTTCCTTTTTTTCAGGTTAAATTGTTTAGCATACGAAACTTCACATCAAAAGTTCATTTAAAAAATATATGTATTTATTCAATAAATTAAAAGGTGGTGGCAGGGGAAAGGAGAAAGGGTTAAAGATAGATTGTATATTTTGATCCAGTGAGAAATATGGCTATATGAATGAAAGACTACTATAAGCATTGTAAGTGTTTCTGAAGCAATTTTCTTTCTTCTTTATTGCTGAATAATAACTTAGTACTTGCCAAATCAGCATCGGTTTCTACTGGCATCTCTCACATGCCTGTCTTTCCGTATTCCCTGCCTCCTTGTTCTGGAAACTGTTTAAATGGACCAGATACAGTTCCTCTTCCCCAGACCTTCAGTTGAAGGTCTGTAAAAGCCTTGCAAGATTATGAATTAGCACTGTTAATCTGGCTTGTGGACAAATGAAAATGTGTCTGAAAGTATGAAATGTTTTTTTTTTCACTACTGTACATTTATGTGAATACTTAATGAGAACATTTTCTGTTGAAGGTAATTCAGATTGTCAGTGCTGTTGACAAAGATGATCCTAAAAATGGGCATTATTTCCTGTACAGTCTTCTCCCTGAAATGGCCAACAATCCAAATTTCACCATCAAGAAAAATGAAGGTAAATACAAAACATACATAATGTGTATTCGAGCAACTTCATTTTGGATTGCTTTTTGACTTCCATTTACTTTACCAGTTTGTCCCTGGGCAATTGTAGATAATCTGTTTAATGGTACCTTCATTATATCTCCTAAACTATTTCCAATATCTTTACAGTAGATAAGAAGAAAGTAAAATGAATGCTGCATTTAGATCCAGAAGACAGCTCACTGGCTTAAATAAAATGAAAACATAGATTTATTGCCTGTTTTATTTCTATTAATTTGAAATTCCAGAGGTATGCTATTAGGTGAAAATCTGAAATTATGTTGATTAATAAATGTTGATCCAATGTTGACTGGGTATAGATGGGAACATAAAATTAAGTACCTACTAAATCCCCCAAAGGAAGCACCATTTAAGCCTGTTTGTTGTGTGTATAAAGATTCCAAAGTATTTCAGCTAAGCACTTTTACTGGAAAGAGAAATATGATCAGCAAAGTCCAGAAGGACATTATGTGTCACTGTGCTTTAGAGCACTTCTGGAAGGGCAAAATGTCATTCTGTAGCATGACAGAAGTGGAGTTTTATGTATGATGGAAAAAAGGACACATTTAATATTGTTGAGCAATAAATTTACAACGATCCTTTTGTTTGGCACACATGTATTTGAAGGTCATGTGAGAAAGAGCTAGGAATGATCACAAGAATGCTATAAATAGTGATTTACGTATTTGTACCTGAATATTCAGCAAAGATTTTACATCTTGGCTTCTTCTTTTTTTTTTTTTTTTTTTTTATGTAACACTACCCTGTCAGGAATTTTAGTCAAATTCAGTCTCTTATTTCTCTTACTTGAAATTATGTTGAAGGCAATCCCTACTTAATCTGTTACTAATAGGAAGATGTATCTGAGATGTATGTGCATGAGTGTAAAAGTAATGCATGAAATGTCAAATAAAAAGAAAATGCAGTTTTCATTTTTTATTCTAGCTGTTCCAACCAAGAAGAATGATGGCACCATTTCATTAAATTACACCATAAAAACCTAAATTCTTAAATCAGCTTAAATACATAATGAAGTTTTCCTTTCATTAGATATGTGTTTTCTCTTACAGCATTCACAAAGTATGTCTCTACTTGTGTTTGTACTTTCATGTAGGAAATAAGTCTCTGCATGTTTTCTGCACTTACAGGAGAAGATATGGCAAACCTCTCCAAAATGCATTTGATAATCATCAGTAGTGTAAGACAAACTGAATTAAGCATCCTAAATGTGAGGTAGTTTGGGTTGCACAGTATGGCAAAGCAAAAGAGGTATTATCACTTCTCTTCATGTTTAAATACTTACCTTACATCACTAGTTAGTCCTCTCCTTCCAGTCTGTTACCCATTTAAGACCCACTCGTCCTCCTAGTCAAAGCTAATGGCAAAATTACTGATGTGAGTGGAAGTGAAGAAACTTTATATAAGCATGGTTTGGAAAATCAAGTCCAGTTTTGTTACAACATTGCCACTCAATTTTACAGTCTTTAATGAATTTGAATCAGTTAAGTGTGTAAATCCTCCTAAAACAACCAATGGAAATCTCTTGAAATTTAAAATCCACTTGAAGAGACTTTCCTGATTTAATCTTTCAGTATCCAAGAATCAAATTCCAGCTATGTGTGCCATTCGTTTCTATCAGGATTGCTCAGCCAGTGATGCAGCCCGTGGCTGGTGCTAGAACATGATCTCCCACAGGAAGCAAATACTCATGTCAAAGCCAAAATCAGGGTATAATTTGATTTAGGTGAGGTTTCATGTCATTTAAACATCATAAATCTTTAGTAAGTATTTAGCTGTGGCACTTAAACAATGAACTTCACCATGACTTTTGCATATGGCTGCTAGATAAGCATGAGTGATTATTCTGGTTGAAAAATCTCCAATATGCCTAAAAAACAGAACTCAGAAGTCAAATTTCTCCTTAGTTGTACTGTGAGTGTCTGGGCAGTCCAAATGCTAGCTTGATGTGATTATTAGAGGCAATATAAGAAAATGCTGGTAACAAACCTGCTCTCATTTCTGGAGAACTGTGTTGCTGAGGGTCAGATCAGTGCACTATCCACTTAGGCTTGGAATAGAAAAACATTTCTTCATACTTGTGGGCAAAATCCTTGGCGCTTTCATGACAGTGACCTCAGGCTCAACTTTCTCCCATATTCTTGGCCTTGTTAAATTCTTCAAGGCAGGAGAGACTGACTTGATGGCTGGTGAAGAAATGCTATCCTAACCAGTTGTGGATATTACAAATGGATTGCATTTTCTCAGGAAACCTAATCTAAAAAACTAATCTCTTTTTTTTTTTTTTTTTGTTAGAATTAGTAATTTTTTTCTTTAACTGATTTTTTCATCTTGCATTTCTCCAAAATTCTCTCAGGTGCAGAGATAAAAGTACCCCTCCTCAAGAGCTTCTGCGCAGTGATACTAGCCTTTTGGAGTCTTCTTTTATGTTTTGGGTAACATTGTGGCATTTGGCAATTACTTCCTGCTTGATGAAGTAATGAATTTATCTGGCACTACTATGCAAACAGTGCAGTTTGGCATCTGCCATGGGAAGAAAGCTGTGACGTTCTGTTTCTGTCCCTCGTATTAAAAAATATATGATGCATGTATTCGTGAATTTTCTCTTTCTGTATGGAGCAAAAGCATAACCATTAATTAATTTAGTTTGTTGCCTGCAGGATAATCCTATTGTTCAAAATTTCCAGATTGCCCTAAAGCAAGTTCATATGATACTTCAGTAACTAGCTGTGCTGCCCCGAATACACTACAAATGCTATGATCGGCTATGTTTTTATTGCCCAATATGTTTAACTGAGTGATGCAGCAATGTATCTTCATCAGAAACCACAAAAAAACCTCCACTTCTCCTAGGACTGTAGTATGTGTTATAGAAATTATTTACTTTCTAGATAACTATAAATATATAAAATATATAATTTATTTATGTTTCTATATAACTATATATATGATCTATTCTGTGCTCATAGCAGAATCTGTTCCTTGAAATGATACATTGGTATCCTTTATTTGTTTGGTCTGTTGAATTTGCATATTTACAACCCCTCCTGTGGACAAGATGCCCCAAAATGCAGAGGCAGTAGTGCCTTCCTGATGTAAATAATGCAAAAATGCGAACTTGAATGTCATCCTACATCTCACTGAAAGTCAATGGATCATCTCTTAGCAATCTTTATTTCTTGTATCTCCTGATCAGATCTTTCTGTTCTTTTCTAAGCAAAACTGTCAGTTACTGAGTGGTTTTCCTTAGGATTTGTGCCTTAGCTGAATGGGCAGCTACTGATAATCTGAAGTAAAGTAATCTTACTCCATTAAGCAGTTAATGCAAGAAGTGCTGCTCATTTAGAACCTTTACCCCTTCACAACAGATATAATGAAATTATGTAATAAAAATATAAGAAGTTAATGCAAAGTAAAAATTGTGTTTTCAGTGTTAGTCCTGGTGACTAAACCTCTGACATAACAAATCCTTGACTGGATAAACTCATATAGTCTGACTGTCGGGTCACTTATTTTTCACATATCTTCATGCTGGGTTCCTTCATGGGAGCAAATGAGAAAAAAAAAATTGAAAGTAAATATTTGTGCAGTGTGCCTGAAAACTTCAAACAAAAAACCCTTAAAAACTTCAGAAGAAAACATCTCATGTTTAGATGGGTGTTGGTACACTCTAGCAATATCACAGAATCATAGAATCACAGAATAGTTAGAGTTGGAAAGGACCTTAAGATCATCCAGTTCCAGCCCCTCTTCATGGGCAGGGACACCTCACACTAAACCATGTCACCCAAGGCTCCCTCCAACCTGGCCTTGAACACCGCTAGGGATGGAGCATTCACAACTTCCCGGGGCAACCCATTCCAGTGCCTCACCACCCTTACAGTAAAGAACTTCTTCCTTATATCCAATCTAAACTTCCGCTGCTTAAGTTTGAACCCTGTCACTACAGTCCCTAATGAAGAGTCCCTCCCCAGCATTCCTATAGGCCCCCTTCAGATACTGGAAGGCTGCTATGAG
>WYDI02007948.1:0-56946 GCA_009867235.2 Psittacus erithacus | reverse complement strand
GTTATACCTTAGTTACTGGACTGTTCTTATCTCAACCGGTGGGAGTTACATTCTTTTGATTCTCCTCCCCATCCCTCCGGGACTAGGGGAAGGAAGGGGGCGGAGTGAGAGAGAAACTGTGTGGCTGACTGGGCTTAAGCCACAACAAACTGGAATAGGGCAGATTTAGATTAGCTATCAGGAAAAAATTCTTCACTATGAGCATAGTGAGGTGCTGGTACAGGTTGCTCAGAGAAGCTGTGAATGCCCCATCCTTGGAAGTGTTCAAGACCAGGTTGGATGGGGCTTTGAGCAACCAGGTCTAGTGGAAGGTATCCCTGCCCATAGCAGAGGGGTTAGAACTAGGTGATCTGTAGGTGCCTTCCAACCCAAACCATTCTATGATTCTATGATTTAGCTAGACATACATGCTCTGCTAAGAGGAGGTACCTAGATATGTTATTAGTCAATGATAGAGAGTAAGTAGTAGGAGTAGGCTGTTCTCAATGTGGATGGAGCTCTCTGATGGAGTTCTGCAAAGCTGTGTGCTAGAAGCTGTGCTGTTCAATATGCTTATAAACAGTCTGGAAAAAGACTAATTGTTAAAACTGAAAGGTCTGATAACTACAAAAAAGTTGTTCAGTTTAGTGAAAACAAGTACTGACCAAAGACTTACCAAGTTGTTTTTGAACATGGAGAGGCTGGATAATAAAAACATCAGGTAAAACCAGTGGAAGAAAATGTAAAGTGATGCGCCTCAGAAAAAATGATTCAAAGCTCATGAGCAAAATGTGCTGGCTTTAATGATGAGAAGCAAGACCATGAAAACATCAACTTAGTGCTTTAATATGCTGAATAAAACTGTAGGAGGTTGTAGGGAACAAACAGAGCAAACAGACACACTTTTAAATCCTAGTACAAAACCATAGTTCATTTCCATTTTGAACACCGTGTGCTGCTCTAGACCCTTCACCCACAAACAAAACATGAAAAATACAGGAGAAAGTGACAAAGATGACAAAAGGTGTGTGTAGTTTCTCCATGATAATTGTGCAAGCAGGGTATGACTCTTGCCATGGGTCAGTCTTGACTGTGAGGGGATGGGGGTAGTCTCTGGAGCCACAATGCTAGAAAGAGCCAGAAGAAGAAGGAACTCATGGGGGTGGTGAGCTGCAGCCTCCCTGAGGCTTTGTCAGGGCTGCTTTTATGGGTGTTCAATATCTGTATGACCTCAAGGGAGAAACAGCATCAGATTGTGCGGCAGAAATCCAGAGAGTATTACTAAATGTGGGAAAAGACCTCCACACGTAATTGAGAGGACCTGCAAGAAAGTGCCCATGAGTGATTGTGCTGTTCTTGCTCCTCCTGGGATGTGTGCTTAGGGCCACAGCTGGAGCACATGTGTGGTGGTAGTAACCGTGTGTGCAAGCTGTTTGCATCCAGACCATGAACCATATTCTGCTTTTAAATCTTCTGAAAACTGAGCAGACTTGTCTTCCTGATCAGACCTTGTCTTTAAAATGATGACTGACTTCTGGGACTTCCTTCTGTACTTGCTTTCTGCTTCTGCAAACCTGAACATGACTCTTGGGAAGAAGCATTATGGATTGACAGCTTCAGCAACTAAAAAAAAAAAAAAAAAATAGACATGATAATCACTATCAGAGGAAGTCTGGAAAGAGAAACCGAGAGCTTAATTATGGTCACAAAAGAATGGGCTCTTTGTATAAGCAATGATAAAATAAAGAACGAAGGAAGTACAGAGCTTAGGAATTACATTCAGGTTTTGTAGACTGTTAGCTGTTCTGTTTATGATCATACCAATATACCTAGAGATTTTTAAAAGGTGCAGCATAGAATAGTAATAGGGGATGTGTTGCAATCTTAGTCCAAGTGAGAAACACTAATGTAAAAAAATCCTTCTGAGATTTTTTCCTTTTTTTTTTTTTTTTGCTGTTAGCAGCTATAATGTGTATGCTAGAAGATCCAGCATTGCGGCCTTAGAAAGGAAGGAAGGAGATTATATAATCTTGAACTCTGTTTTTTGACCTCATAAGAATGCCAGACAGAGAATGCAAAAGACAAACTTAAAAGATCAGCAATGAAACAGAAAGCATAATTGCAATTACTTAAAAATTACTTGGGAAAACCAATACAGTACTGTGTATGTTGGAAGCATACCTACCCAAAAACAAGTATAAAACATGGTAATGACATTCAAAAACTCATTGATAGCTGGATCTGAGCTGAATCCGAGCGGAATCCCCTGAAAACTTGGACGGGGGAGTGGAGTGGAAAAACAGTTACCACAACAGCAGTAACAGTGTCCAGTGGTTATTACTAATGCATCTATTGAAATGCGTACTCATGTTTAGCATTTAGCCATTTAGCTATGGATAAAAACCTGACTGTTTTTGGTGAACACTGAAATGTAGCTGTCTGCAACAGAGAGAGATTCAACTTGATGAAGCAGATGGCCTCTCCTTGCTCAGTATTCTTTGTACAGGAAAACTGTGCATAAAGGGCAGCTAAGTATGGGTATGGTCTGAAATGCATATTTCTGCCTTGCCCAGTCTGTTTGCTCCCATTTCTGTGCACAGGATCAGATCTTCAGCCAGAACGAACAACTCAGCTTCAAACTCTCTTTAACCCAAGGTCTGGGGTACGCAGGCTGAGGTTGCCAAAGAAACAAATGAGGGTCTTCACAATAGGCAATATCTTATTGCTCTGTCTGAATTAAACAATAGCTTTATGTCTTTGGGGAAGACCCTTACCTTTCAATCCAGGTGTAAAAGTAAACATGCTTTTCTTCAAAAGTATAAATAAGACCCAGGGATTTGTAAGAGGGGGATTCTCAAGGTCAAAATAAAACAAAAAAAAGTCAGCAGTTCTCAGGTATTCAGTCACAGAGCCAACCTACAACATATCCACCTGTGCGTCAGTCCTTGGAAGGACACCAAGGAGCAGGCAGCACTAGAGCTATGTACCCTCTGAGTTAGAGAACTTTCGCATTTAAAAAGGGAAAACAATGCCTTAACTAGCCCATCAGCAAGGTCAGCAGTCCTAGCAGGAATCCTTAGTCCAAGACCTTTAATACAGAAAAGCATGAGTGTGAACAGCTGGTAATTAACAGATATCAAGGCAAGCAGTGGAAGTAATTACAGAAAAAAACCCAACAGTTGCCCCCCCCCAAAAAAGAAAAAAAACAACCAACCAACCAAAGCAAAACACAAAACCCTCCAAACAGAACAAAACAAATCCCAGTAAAAACACACACATCACAATGCAGTTGTGTTTTGACTTGGAACAGTGTGGCAGGGTCCAGTGGTAGACTGCCCTTAGACTGATCACGTTTCATGGGTACAGCTGTTTCCTCCCTTCTTTACACACAAATATTTACCTTCTTCAACATACAAGTAGACAACCTACAAGGAGGTTTGTGGGCTGTATTTAAAAAGGCTATTCTATAACAGACCTTCAAAAAGCAGAAGGCAAGTAACTTATTTTTTATCCATGTTTAAATATATGATAGGCATCCTGGATGGATCATCAAAAAAGCAGATGTTTTTGCATCATATTTTATGCTGTTCTCCACTGCCACATGTAAGGTATCCAATTCCCAAAAACTGTCATGACCAATCATATGGCACCAGGTAAGCAGCAATGGAAAAAACAGTTGTACTGTAGTTCCCTTGCTTCACAGACCACTTGAGCAAGTTGAAGCTGAGTAGGACATACCAAAGGAAAAGGATGTACTGGGTAACACAAGTAGCTGGATGCTCCACGCACATTGGTGTTCTGAGCTCAAACCAGTACAGATAGCTAAGCCGAAGTTAACTGAGGATTGAGCCCAATAGCATGTTGTTTTGGAAAGATCATCTTGGCCATTGTCCTCAGTTTTCAGAAGCAACTGTGCTCTTAAAGAATTAAAAACTGCCTAGGTTTTGCTTTGAAGACAGAACTGACACCATCTCCAACTCATTTGTAGCTCAGCAGTCGAGTACTGAAACAGGAATTTGCTGCTTCTGTTTGTCCCTTCATCTGACTGTCTTCATAGACTTCAATTCTCTGTGTTGAGTGGAAGAGCATAGAAGATTAATACAAGGCAAAATTCCCATTGCAGTTAGTTTGAAAAGTCATACTTTACTTCTGTCATTGTTAATGGCACTTGGGGGTTTGACTGTTACCAGTGAAAGAGCCTGGTGATACAGGACACATCAATTGCCAGTCAATTTACAAGGCCTTGGTATGGGATACAAATATCCAAAATATATTGAATGTCACATCTGAAAAGCAATTCCAGTGCTTGGACCTTATTCCCTGACTACTGCTCTAAGCATCTCTTCAGTATAATAATATCGGATTCTCCAAATCACTATGCTGCTCTCATCTTGGCTCACCAAGAAGTTGTTGTGTATACTAATCTGCGTGGTATGTCCTATACATTAGGGTGTCTGGCTTAATTTGGAAATCTTCTTAAAATGCGTACTTGAATTATTGATTGTACAGCTGAGAAGATGAAATGAGATGGGGTAGACTTTAGAGTTATGAATAATAAACTCCTGCTCAGCCAAAGCTACTGAGTGATGATTTCAAGCTCAGAAAGATGCTACCACTACACATTTTCTATGTGCTAAATCTCAGGCTACCTACAGTCCTTCCTACATGTTTGTTATTTTTCCTAATAGCCATGCAGAAGTAGGGATTAGTGTGTCAGGGATTTAGGAGCACAATTCCCACTGGCCTGTGGTGAGATTATGTGCCTGAAAAACTCCTCTGAAAGCTGCTCCAGAGATCGATTGCTGTCAGATTTCCATTTGGCTGAATAGGCATTCAGAAAGGTCGCTGACCCCCTTTTCTTGCATGGTGGTTGATAACATTTTTATAGTCCAGCCTGTTATCCTTCATACAAGACATTAGGTATATCTTGCTTGCTCTCTTCTCCCTGTCAGAATTTGTTTCAGCGAGCCTTTCTCAGCTGCTTTCTTCTCCAGCCCTAATGTGAACAAAACTAATTGAGTTCATCTGCAACTGTACTTCTGAACATCCAAGCCCGCCCAGCATTTCAGTGGCCCTTTTTGCACTGTTACTGTATCAGTACCTTGGTAATGGGGCACTCAGAATTTTACACAGCCCTCAGGGGTGGGTCCACTACTATTTCTTGCATTTCAATCATCTCTTCCAACTTGTTCTGTGCCCTGCTGGTACATTTCAGTGTTTTGTTTGCTTTTTCTTTGGCTGCCAGGCACTGCTATTTGAAGATCAGATCTCCCATTTGTCTTGGATTATTTTCCTGTGACCCAATCAGAAGAAGCATTGAAAGATTTATGAAATTCATGTGCAAAACAAGGATGTGCCAATCAACTATACAGAAGGGGGTAAAAACATTATTTCAGTGACTGCTGATACAAGTTAAAATAAAACTGAACTTAATAACAAATCATTCTACTGATTTCTGAAATGGAGCCCAGGAGGCAGAAAGACCATGGAGGAGACTAAAAAGATCAATTGCATGTCTCTGCTCAACAACTATTTCTTAAAGCTCAGATTCTTGGTGTAATCCCTTTGGCTATGTTTTGACCCAGTCTCATTTGATTTATATTTTTTTGAAAATTGTCATTAAATTGTACACATGAGTATCCACTCACGATTTCACCTTGCATATGTATCACAAAGGGAGCTTCTGTTGTATTTGGTACCAACCACTCTACCTCGTTTTATTATTTGAAATCACTGAAATCTGTCTTTGCATTATTGATTTATTTCATTTTGGAACCTGATTTGCCCCTAACCATAGCATTTAGTTTTCAGATTAATTAGGATCACTTTACCACTGCAGTATAACCTCAAGTGAGAAAGTTAATTTCCTATTCAGTTTAGAATTTTGCCATTAATACCATGAATACTAAATTCATACCACTGCGGTCGAAATCCTCAGAGTGCATTTAAAACACCAGCTTCTTAGCTGTGATCATTTCCTACTTTTGTTTCACAAATGGCTTTAAATCCTCTCATGGTGTTGCAAGAAGAGTGGTATTTTCCCTTGGTTTCTTCTTTCAACCCTGCCTGCCAGAAGATAGGTAAGATAAGTGGTTACAGATGATATGAGCATTACAGGATAGATGGCTAAGAGTACTGCAGAAACACTGTGCCCAACAGTCCTCAAGGGGCAATACGATATTTCTGCCAGTAACTCAAATTTCTCTCAAGCCCAGCAAGCAATGTGAACTGAAACTTTACTCTTCTGGACATCAGCATAATTCAAACTGCATGCTAACTCTGCAGTGGATGCCAGGGGTGGATTTCCTCCTCTTCTTTGTGGGAGATTTTGATTTCTCATAGCCGGTAAAGACTTCATGGTCCTGGCTGATGGAGTCATGCTCAGTTACAGCATGCAGCATATGGCTTCAGGTACCCTATAGATTAAAGCAAATACACTGGTTTTCTGGGGACTAAGGGAACCAATTATCCATGTGGTACTGTGCTGTTCATTTATGAAAAACATCTTGTTTTCCTGAAGGCTATGAGAGTAAATCAGGAAGCAGCCCAGAAATTTACTGTCCACCTCTTTGGTCCTAAAAGTCATTCTGCCTCCTCTCCTCAACCCCAGCCACTGCTTTTGCTGTTTATTGGATTTCCCCTGGTTTCCCTGAACGTTTCTGACTTTTACCAGCAGCTGCAACCAATAAACCCCCTTGCCTCCAAATTTTCTGCCAGTCCCAGGGAAACCTCTCTGGCGGCACAGCTTATTTTACTCTGCTATTTCTGCTTCCTGTTGTTTCAGCAATAACTATGTAGAAGGCCATTAAATTGCTCTTTCCATTTAGCCTGGCTGAAGCATACTCAGCACACCCATCTGCTTTAATGTAGCTTCTAGATCAAAGCCCCCCTTTTACAACATCCAGTTGCATCTTCCAGCCTAACTTATCCATACACAAAGAGAGGCTTCAAGCATCTATTTGAAAATACAACCAGAGCCAGCTCTGAGAATTCATGAGTCCAAATTAATGAGAAAAAAAAAAATTAACTGAAGTTCTTAAAAGTGACATTCTAGTGACATTTTTTATTTTCTCCCAGTTTATTTAAGTACTTGAACAACAGAGACAGGTCATGCTTTCCAAACAGTTGAAGTCAATTGACATCATAAAAGAAGGCTGTATTTCTGCATTGTTAAGTTTCAATTAAGCTAAATTATTAATGACTGTTGTGTCTAATAGCCTTATGACCTCGACTACAGACAGATTCAGGTCAGCAGTTCAGATGATTCTTATGCAGAGTCATTTTGCAACCTATGTCTAAGTCACCAGTCACTACCAGTCTTTCATAATGGGTTTGTACAGCCTTTCCAGTTGCAATGGCATTGTGAGTGGGATATATCTGGAACAGCAGTTTGCTTGGACTGAATACCATGCTTTTCAGGGCAACATCCTATCTTGAGCATCTGTGCCAGGAAGTCTTCCCATGTCCCTGAAATATACTGCCTGTGCTTCAACAAGAATTGAAACAGCACCACCACCTATCAAAAGAAGATTGCAGCAGGAGTATTTCTGCTATTGAGATACTGAGAACTCATTCTGTGCTGTGCAAGGCACTGGACTGAATTATACAGACTACAAGGAAATGTGTCACCTGCAAGTTAGGGACCAGATGCCCCATGGCCCTTTCCCTCCTTCATGCTTGTCTGATGGTGCTGTAATTGGCCAGTGTGCTACCCCTTAAGTGGAAAAGTATTTTTTTGACATTCCATGTTTTCAAAATAATGATAAAAAAAGTTTATTGAATTTTCCATGTAATATGGGAGGGATCTTCTGTTAGTTTTTTTAATGCTATTCTTATTCCTTGAAAAATGGTATTCAAATGAAGGTGAAGGTACATATCAGAGGCAGAAACTACAAAAGAAGAAAAAAATTATATACTAATTGTCCACAAACCAGTCATTATAAGACCCCAGAATTAACTGAACTGAATGTTATGTGAGAAATGCACCATTAAAGTGCTGAAACTGTCTTACCTCTGACCATTTTTTGACCCTTCTGAATGCAAAAATTCATGAGAAAACGCAAAATGCCTTCTAAAATCAGTTTGACTCCAACTGAATCTGCAAAGACAAAAAACTTTAAGCAAATTATGTAGGTATGGCAAGAAGTCTTTCCACAGCAACTGAAAAGCATTATCAACATGGCTTCTTTTGAACATAAAAAAACATCTTTTTTTTCTTTGGCTTGCCAAAGGGTCTTCAAGGTTTTATACAAGATGGCAGCATAACTGCTAGCCTGACTACCTAAGCCACAGACATATAACTCCCTAACTGGAGCTGAGTGCTAGGCCATGAAGCACGTACAGGGAGAAGCAGGATGGGGTGGGATCTTCTACTGCTAACTGGGGTTGAAGCAGAGGGCTTTAGCATGCTCAGCCCACCCAGCATGGCTGCTGGCATGAACCATAGAGCTTGTGATGATGCTCAGATGAGAGAAGCATCACACCACCTAACTTTTTGGATAGCTACCTGTACATGCATCTTAAAACTAGCAAGGCTGAAGTTTCCCATGGTAAAATCCTTGGTGACTAAATTCTCTAACAGGTTTGTAGCCAGAGGAAGTGGTGGGAGTGAAATATGTCTGTCCCTGAGCAACATGGCACATTCTGTGAATTTATTCAGCCTGGGGTTGTGCAAACCACTAACTTTCAGACACACATAGGGGTAGATATCCAGAAGTCAGGCTAAGCATGCATCTCAATGCTGATTTCTGCCTGTGAATTACTCCTTATTTTGTAATTTATTATGAGTCCAGTGAAAACAATCTCACTGAGGCTTGTGCCTACAAATGGGCATGGGAAAAGGCAATTACATGAAGAGCCCTCTCAGTAGGGAGGGATCGCAGACTGCTTTACTAAACCAGGGCTGCAGAGGAGGTGAGGAGTAAGAAGAATAAAACACAGACTGCACAGTGTTGAAAGAGTCTAATTCAGAGCTACTATCTATTGTTAAAGAAATTAGTGAGCTCCAATTGTGGAGATTTTATGATGGAAATATAGGTTTATAAGGAATGAGTTGAGTTGTTCTGGATCTATAGCAGGAAGCCCATGCTGTTTATTTGTGTCACTGTATAGCATTTTTTTTTTTACAGTTGATGTATCTTTGTCATGACAATACATCACATAGAAAAAAAAGGTGTAAATCAAGCAAACCACATAATACTTGATCATGAAGAAAAGAAAACAGTATGAAACATATTTTGTGCAGAAGAACTGGTTTAAAAAATAATAAAAATAAAAAAGCAAGCCAAAAAAGCATAAATATGTACCAATGAAGTAGCCCAGATGACATGCATCTCTGAGAATAAGGTAATTCATTACTGACTGTAATGGCTCAGTGACAGTTGTTTATGGAAGTTCATGGAAATCTGAGAGAAAGCTAGAGAGAAAATAGGACACAGATCTTCAGAAAAAGAAGATGGGAGGGGAAAGGAAAAATAGCAAAGTGTCAGAATCACAAGCAAATACAGTTCCTTAAACCTAATTTTAATCCATTGTAAAATAATGAAATAATCACTAAAGCTCTGCATCCACCTGGGGGATAAAGGAATAATGAGCAGAAAACGATGTGGTGCCAAGGTGGTATGTGTGGCATCCTTCTGAATAAGAAGGTGATTTGGAGCCCAGAATCCTGGGTGAACATGTTTAAATAATACAACTTGAAATAGTCTGGGTTTGGTGGGTTTTGTTTGTTTTATTTTTTTACATACATTTTTTACATGAAACATTCTGGAAGCAGTTAAGTCTGCAATTTGGTTCTGTTACAGGTTTTCCGGTGTAAAACACTGCACTGAACTTGAAGGCTGAAGGGCCGACGGCCTCTGCAAGCAAAAAAAAACCTGAATGCCAAGGTGATGGATATGGAAAAGAATAGGAGTAGATTATAGACAGTCTTACAAAATGATAGATAAGCACAACAAATCAATGCACTTTGGGGTTGCTGGTGCAAGTAAGTTATATCCTTCGACTGCAGGGAATAACTACTCTTTATGTAATCACACCTGGGATACGGCATTAACTTGCAATACCTCATTACCTATCCTTACAAAACATGAAAGAATTTGAGGGAATTCAGATCTGAAAAAGAAAAACTATCAGACTCTTGGAAAGGCTGATACACAATGAGAGATTAAGCAGCTTAAATATATAGCTTATCTAATCAATAATTACTTAAAAATATGTAAGAGAAAGATAATTATTTTGGATGATGCATGGTCCCACTTCAGCACAGTGCTTAAACACATGCGCATATCCATCAGCCCTGCAAAACACATGTGTGCGATTTCAATGGAGCTTAAGCACATCCCTAAATTTAAACATTCATTGAAGTCCTTTGATTAATTGGGGCCATAACCACAAGTAATAGTACAAAATTAAGAAACGGAAAAATGTAAGCTGAACAGCAGGAAGATCTTCCAAATGGTGAAATATATGAGACTGGGGAGTAATCACTCAAGGGAATTGGTGGAAACCTCAGCCCTGGACACCTTTCAAGTTTTGCTAGATAAGTACTGGGAAAATCGTCTCTGGGGAATGATCTTGCTGTTGCCTCTGGAGACCACGACTGCAAGATCTAATGCAACTTTTCTGCCTCTAACTTTTTCTGGGCTGGCTTGCAGTGTTAATCCTGCAACACTATTTTAATGAGCAATGATTGTGCCACTTCAGTGGTCTCCTGAAACTCTTCCTTGCCTCCCCCCACAACTCATTGGTTTTATCGTCTTCAATATATGTAATGCCATAAGAGAAAACAAACCAAAACAAACAAGCTACCACACTTTAAGCCTGGTGGTACTCTGTCTTTTCCCCACTCACTGACTAAACATTGATTTCATTCTCACCTCTGCATTAAAATAGAGCTTAAAGATATATAGCAAATCTAACTTCAACTTGTAGGGCTTTGTTTCATTCCCAGAGCATGTGTGATGAATATCATCAGAGATATAATCATATCTTGGAAAATGTCATATCTCTGAGCATCCCAGCAGAGGAAGTATTAAAAATTTGGGGGTTTTCGTGGTTTCTTTGTTATTTCTTTTTCTCCATGTTACCCCTAGAAAAAGGGCTGTTGCAGAAAAGGATCTTCCCAAGGATGGAGTGGTAGATTCTCTCAGGGCTTTTTCCACTGGGGAGGATGATTTTGATAAGCCAAATGTGAGGCCCCAAACACAATGACGATTTAATTGCTTTAAAACATGCTTTTTCTGAAAGTAAACATTTGTAGAAGGCTGTGCATCATTCACTAGGGCTTTTGGGGGTATTCTGCAGTCTTGTGGGAAAAGCCAGGTGTTCTCTAACCTGACTTTGCAGATGTGTACTGGAAACAGAAATTGATCTGCTATAACTTTTAGATTTCCACACCCCTCCCTCAAAATTTCACCACAGTTGACATTCTTCTTTTATTTTTGCAGTGTCAGTGAGATAGGCCGTGATTTTATTATTGGGAAAACAGCATTTATGTTTATTGGTCTTAATTTTGCACAGCACATCAATGCATCCAGAATAGCAGTTCTTAACCTAAAATACACATTTCTATGCCTGTCTAACCAGTGATGCAGCTGGGAACACATGTCAGCATCTTCCTGACTCATGGTCCGACTTAACAAACAAGATTAATTAATTCCTTTACCCCACTGAACTGGACTGTCGTGTAAGGTCTTTGTCTTTGGATATCCTCAAGGGCTTGTTAAAGAAATTGATGGTTGGGATAATAAATGGAGTGGGTCTTCTATTGGGGCAGATTGGGTGGTGTCATTTCTGCCCTTCCAGCTCTCTTGGCTATAGTTTTCTGATGTTTAAAGCCAGGAGTGCAGCAGTGTTCCCCCAGGAAGGCTGAGTTACTAGGTTAAGGTATGGTGTGTTGTATGTGTCAGCACTCAGGCAATCACAAAACTTTTTACGTTATTTTTTGTCCTTTTTTGTTAAAAGAGTTTGGTTGGTTTGGGTCCTTCTCTCCAAAACTAAAACCAAAGGTACAATATGGTCCCATGTTCCAGTAAAGCACCATTATTTCCAAAGGTCCCTTGTAAGCATTTCAGATAGCAAACCTTAAAACAAAGGTAGACTTCTTGTCCTCTCCCATGGGTGTCCTTTTTTCTCCAAAGATCAGGGGATTTGTGTGTTTCACCTCCTGGGGGCCCTAAGGCAGGGTCAGAGTGTGCTCCCCTGGCCCCAGTTTGCTGTGAGGCTGCCCTGAGCAGGGAGAGAGTCTGCGATCAGCAGAAAAGCTGCTGAGGGCCATAAAAGTGATCTGGGGGCTGGAGCAACTCTCCTATAAGGAAAGGCTGAAGAGAGTTGCTATTGTTCAGCCTGATGGAGACTCCAAGAAGACGTTATTGCAGTCTTTCAGTACCTAAAAGGGGCCTATAAGAAAGCTGGAGAGAGACTTTTTAGCAGGTCCTGTTTTACCCCTTGATAGAACGAGGGGCAATGGTGTTAAACTAAAAGAGGGGAGATGAGGCTGGATGTGAGGAAGAAATGTTTTACAGTGAGGGTGGTACAACAGTGGCACAGGTTGCCCAGAGAGGTGGTGGATGTGCCATCCCTGGAGACATTCAAGACAAGGATGTTGTTCTGAGCAACCTGATCTAGTTGAAGATGTCCCTGCTCTTTGAAGGGGGCTTGGACTAGATGATCTTTGCAGGTCTTTTCCAACACAAACTATTCTATGATTCTATGATTGACTGCTTGGCTGGGGACAAAAGGCTGAGTGGCCAGTTAGAAGGCGGGGTACTGTTTTGTGCCAGAAAGACATGCTGTGATTGGCTTTCTGGGAGGGGAGCAATAGGCAGAGCAGCCAACTGGGAGGTGGGAAAACCAGCAGGTGATGGTTCTTTGCTGGAAAGACAGGCTGCAATTGGTTGTTTGGCTGTGGACAGAAGTCTAAGCCGCCAATCAGGAGGTAGGGAATCCAGCGTGGAATGGTTCCATGCCTGGTAGGCAGACTACGATTGGCTGTCTGGGAGGGGAGCAACTGGTAGAATGGCCAACTGGGCAATGGCAGATATTTTTGGGAGGAGGCGCAGGGGCAGTATACAGCCTTGGGGAAGAGGGTTGTTGTGGGACAGCGCGCATCTGGAAGATAGCGCAGCTCTGCGGTAGCCCCCGGTGGTGCGGAGCCGTGCCGTGCCGTGCCGTGCCGTACCGGCCGTCTGGCTGCTAGGTGGAGCCCGCGTCCGCGCAACTCAGATCCGGGCCCTCGTCGCTCCCCCGCCCCTCGGCTCGTCGCCCGCCCGGCTCCGTGCAGCCGCCTCCGGGCCGGGCAGCATCGCTGAGCTTCCCGCCGCTGCCTCCTCCTCCTCCTCCTCTTCCTCCTCTTCCTCCCCGGGCCTCGATTCCCGCTGCCTGCCCAGCCCTGCGGGGGACGCTGGTGCTGCGGGTCCCGCCGCCTCGGAGCCCACTCCCCGTGTTTGTACGTGTGCGGTGCGTGTGTGTGCGTGAGCTGTGCAGAGCTGAACCAAGCCGTGCCGGCGGGGCCGCCCGCCCGCGGCCATGGGCCCCCCCCGTGCCCGTTAGGCACCGCGCGGGGCGCGCCGGCGGAGCCGCCCCCCGCCCGCCTGCCCGCGCCGAGGCTGGCGGTCTCCGCAGCGGGAGAAGGAGGAGGAAGAGGAGGAAAGATCTGGGGTGCCGGCAGAACACGGGGGGCTGAGGACCACCCGCCTCCGTTTGCGCGGGCGCCTTTGTATCCCCCAGCCCCGGTGGAGCGAGGGGCCGCGGGCAGGGGAGCGGATGCAAAGAGCGGCTGGTGCTGGAGGGGGAAGAGAAAAAGGGGGATGGTGGAAGATTTCTCTCCCTCTTTCTTTTTTTTTTTTTTTTTTTTTTTTTTCGGTGGTCTCTTCGGCAGCGGCTGTTCTTCTCCAGCAGCGGCAGCAGCAGCAGCAGCAGCAAAAAAAGCAGAGGCAATGACTCTGCCGCATACGAATCGCCTGGCCGGTGGTGCCGGCTCTGGAGACATCACCTTGCTCTGAAGTTGCCCACCTGGAGGAGGTAAATCGGAGCGGGGCTTTGGTCCAGAAGGGTCGGCGACGACGAGGGAGAGAAGGGAGCGATCACCTCCCCCCATCTCCACACACCCTCCGTCCTCCGGGAGGAAGCCTGTGTAGCAGAAGAGCACGGCAGAAAAGGAGAGACTTTCTCTTCTTCTTTTTTTTCCTTTTTTTTTTTTTTTTTTTTTTTTTCCTTCTTTGAAGGGCGTTCCTTGCTTCTCATCCCCCTTTTTCCTCCTGGTTGGGGGCTTTGGTACTGTGGTCAGGTCTGCTTCCTACCCCCACCCCTGGTTTTAATGGCTGGATTGTGGCAGCAGCTCCCTGCTGCAGGTTGTTGAGGAACTGATGGAGACTTGCATCTTAGGAGCCGGAGGTGACTAAAGGTAACTAACCACCCAACGGATGGATGCTCACCAGCCATTGCCTGGCCGTCAGTTGCACCCTTGCCCGGTTGCATTGGGCTGAAGGATGCCGGCTGCCCTGGGTGCGCGCTTGGATTGAATTATTTCATAATAAGGATAGTTTTGCCTTCGGGGGGGCTGGATCCTTCAGGTAAGGGGGGAACATCTCTCTGGGTCTGGATGCTGGGGAGACAGTGAGGACATGGGGTATGCTTCTAGTTAAGAAATGCCTTGTAGGCTCCAGCTGGATTTGGCCGTGGACTACTAGGGTGGTGAAGACAGTGGTTAGATGGAGGGTATCTGGTAGGTTTTCTTCTTCCTTGTTTCTCTATGAAAGGCACCACGTTGGACTGGTGGATTTGTTAGTGTTGCACTGAGAAATTCCAGAGTTCCATGTGTCTCTTGCCCCTTCATGGATCTACATTTCTATTTAATTGCTGAAGGGAACCTTGAGAAGCAAATGCTTGTTTTCCTGGATAGCAGGAGGCAGTGAGTGAGCAGGGGGCATGGGTGGGGGTGTTGCTGAACTGAGAGTGGGAGGTGTGGATATGGGGTGGTAAGGTAGAAGTCTGTAACCAGCCCAATGGCCCTGGTTTACAGGTAGGTGCAAGCTTCTGTTTCCCTTGAAGCCAGAAAGGGAAATGTACGATCCGGGTAGATACATTGCTAGGGATGTTCAGCGCTTCCTACCTCCTGACTGAGATTGCATTGCCGTCTCCGACAGTATAGGGTTGTCATTCATCAGAAGGATTTTTGAGCAAGGGGGGTGGTGTTTATGGCTGGAGTAAGAAAATTGCTTTTTTTTTTTAATGCCTTTTTTTAAAAAAAAAACCTCTTGGTTTATTTGCTTGCTTAATTATTTATTTTTGTACCCCTTGCAATCATCTTTTGACTGTTTAACTTGGAAATATGGTTGTGATGCTGATGATTGCTCCCTGGCATGAGCTATAAAACAGTCCTTTTCTGTTTCCTAGTCTACAGTCTACCTCAAGCTGGTGCCCCTTATTGCTAATGAAGATGTAGGTACAGTACCTTGGGTATCTGGGGAATTGCCTTAAAGGGCTGAGTTTGATCAGCAACCGGGTGTCTAGGGCTGTCCATAGAAACAACATAGCCCCCCCCCCCCTTTCCCCTATACACAGGCAGATGTTTCCCCCCTTTCCCTATAGACAGGCAGATGTTTAGTTTTGTGAGAGAGATGGCAACGTAGGAAAGGAGCCTCTTTTTCTCTCCCTTTCCAGATAGGCATGTGATTCTTCTCTGCGGTAGTTAAAACAACTTGTATATGGTGAAAAGCAATGGATTGTTGTCTGTCTGTCACTGTAACATCCATCACTTCAGCCAAAACAGCCTATGTCTATTGTATTTACTTTCCTTGTATTGTACTTAGATCACTCATTAGGGGGTATTAGCATTTCCACTCCCCCAGTCCTGGCTCCAGGCAGCTAGCTGCTTAGGAGGAAGATGAGATGCAGAAATTGAAAAGGGTGAAAATGCCATCTGTGTCTGGATATGAGGCAGATAGGTAGTCTGCTGGTTGCAGTTTCTTTCTCTATTACAGCGCTGATTGATTATTCCAGAGCATTGGATTTTCAAAGCTGGCCCCCCACCTTCCCTCCCTTCCTCTCTCCCTCCAAATTTTTGATGAAGTAAAGAAATAAATAAATTCCATTTTTGTTGTGGAATGCCATCTCTTAAAGAGCGCAGCCAATGCTTCCTGCTTGGTATGGAGTAGTAGCATGTACTATGTAGAGCTCATTTATCATCGTTGCCAGTGGTTTGAGATATGAACAGGCTTCTACTGTGCATTCATTAGGAAAAATCCTTCCATTGAGTTTTTTTACGGGGGTAAACCAGGTGTTGCAGGTTAAAACGGACAGCTGTCAAAAATTCTGCAGTTGTCACTTAAGAATACCAGACTGGGAGGGGAGAAAATCTGCTCACCTGTGCTAATGTTGGGTAACAAAGTTCAGGTTGAGGCTCCACTGTAAAGCTGTACTTTTTTTTCTAAAGGTAAAACAACTGCTCTCAGTCCCCTTGTTGTGGTTGAGGCTGCTCCTGTTCCAGCCCTTCGAGAGTACTTTTTCCTTTTTTAGGCTTGGTTTACTATGAAGTGACTGTTGTCTTGTTACATGCTAGCAAAACATAAAGTAGATACAGTTTTCTGTGTCTCTTTCCGAAAGGACTGAAGTATCTATAAAGCCAGTGTCAGCCTGTGAGTTCTGTATGATTTTTATTATTCAATAAAATGACTTCTCTCATTTCTTCTGGGGCCTGTAAGGAGAAGATATGTTTAATTTTGCATTTAATTCCAGAGGAAGCTGAATGGCACTACAGATTGATGACAGTGAGAACACCTAGTCCTGCTTTGTGGGACAATGAGATTTTAATGGTATTTATTAAGTTTAAGGCTAGCAAGTCTTTGCCCCGATGGTTGGTTTGACAAAAATAGGAGCTGGTTTTTGGTTTTTTGGTGCCTTCCAGAGACAGTGGGGCAGCTTGTGTTTCCTCCCCGAGTGCCTGCTGGGTTGATTCCCCTCCTTTGTTTGCTGCAGCTGGTGCTCAGCTGCATGTCCCACAGGTTGGGATGCCTTGGGGACTGTGATGTGGTGGAGGTGCTCAGCTTTCCTATCCTGGTATTAACTGCAGAAAAGACTTTTTCCTCCTGCAGCAGAAAACAAATTGCCCTGTCTGCTGATATGAAAATGAAGCCGGTGCCCTGTGCTGGCTGGGAGAGAAACGCAAGCAGGTTTGTAGGTGAAGATGTAGGCGCATGCATTGAGCTGGCTGGCTGATGAGCTGGATGCCTGTGTGATGTCTAGTATTGCAGAGCTGTTATAAAAACAAACAAATAAATATTAAGAGGCAGGTAGGCCAAATGATCCTCCAGGACTGGAGGGGAATATGCACAACCTTTAGCTTTGGTCAACAGTCAGTTGGAGAGTCTGATGCTGCCATCAGGGTTTTCACATTCAGAGCATGAGCGTATGCATCATCAACGCCAGTAAATGAGATGCACGCAGGAGAGTGAAGTCATTGTAAGTGGAGAAGCCCTAGGAAGGGGTGATTTATTATTACAGATTTTAATACTAATAGTGTTGGGACTGGTGTAGATTGACTAGGAAACTATTTCATGCATGACACACTGTAAAGGATGGGCTGAAGACTGATGAAAGAGATGGAATTCAGGGAACAAGAATGGATCAGAGAAAAGCTAAAACATGGAGGATGGACACAAGGCTTCTTATGCTTAAGTTTTGGGGTTTCTTTTATTATGTTGTGTGGTGGATGTGGAAACAGCCTAAGGCTGTGTTTAGAGTGATTTTGACAGAACTTCTTACTCCTTAGAGTATTCTTGTATATCACGAGATGTTTGGAAGAACAACTAAAGAATTATTATTTTGAAGCATTCATGATCCAAAAGTAGGCATGGCAATATTGATATATTGCTTGGGACAATATTGGGACACCAGGAGAGCCCTGCAAAATAAAAAAGTGTTTTCCTGCCACATTTGATGATAGGCTGCTTATTGGGGTGAGATGTACTTGGTGAGCATTGAAGTTTTAAAGAGATGTTTTCTGTAGTTCATGTGGACTTGCAGTTCATTCCTGCTGGTCCCTTTCTTGTTCAATAGATGTCCTCCTGCTAGGATGTGAATACGAAAAATGCACCATGATGCCAAATTTTGCGTGTATGTGCACACTTTAGTCTGTGCTGTTTATCTGTAGATAGCTCAGATGGAGAGCTAGAAAATGTGTAATTTCTAATAGTTCACTCTGCCCCGGGGTATTTGTAGGAATGTAACCGTCGCAGGCAAGGCAGCTTGGCATGCTGACCTGTGACTGTCATCTCCCGGAATCATGTCTGCCTTGGCAAATCTTTGTCACGATCAGCACCATCACTTAATATCAGGCTCTTTAATCCCTTATTGGAATGCATGTGAATATGTCCTTATTTTTGAAGGTGCTGAGATGCTCCAGCACTTCCTGATCTCATCCTGGTGCCTGTAGGCTGTGGAAGCCCCCAGAGAAGGCTGCTGAAGTAGAAGGAGGAATTTGCTTTCGAGCATCTGCTTTTAATTCTTGGCTACTTTAATGGCAAGGAAACCACCTCCTACTCGAACCTGTGATGTGATTCTATCTAAGACGTTGTCACATTGCCTGTTTTTAGCCTCCGAGTTTAAGGTGTAATGCTTGGTTTGCATTCCTTGTTAGATAATCTCTACAGCGTAGTCCGAAATGCGTGTCTCCTGCTTGCAAGCTAAGTGTTCATTTCAACACTGTAACTTTTACTTCAGCAGTCTTTTCAGAGAGCCTTTTGATTTTATGTTTACCAGTTATTGCAACAAGCATCTGTATCTATAGCAAGGTAGCTAGTCCTTTCAGGCAATAAAGGCTTTATTTTAATTGTGTTCTGGCCCACTGTTTTACTTACTAAGCAGTGCTCAATGTGGGGGTTTTTCCTAGCCTATCTGAAACATCTGTTTCGCTCTGGCAGAGAAATGAGGACCAAACCATTTTTTAAATGGCTTTTTTCTTTTTATCTTTTTTCTTCCCTTTTTACTCTTTTAATCTCTCTGCTTCTTCAGGCCTACTCCCATCCAAGGGAAGTATCACTGAGTTTGCAGTGGGGTTCCTGCTGTTGTCAGTGGGGCACTTTTCTTGGCGTCCCTGTGAAGGGAAGATGCTCAAGAATCTCAGATGTGGTCTCTTCTGAAAAGATGCTTCAGAATCTCAGATGTGGTATCTTTTCATTTCAGAAACATTCCCCCACTTCAGCATCATGTTTCTACTAATTGTGTTGTTATGTCTTTGCCAGAAGTGACATTTCAGGCTGAACAAAGCTGTGTATGCCGGTGAAGTCTTGAAATCTGTAAAAACTTCTAAAATCTTATGAAAACAGCCAAAAATGAAAATCAAGACACTTCCATTTGAGACTTGACCGCTTTCAGTTTCAGCAATCATGAAATAGATACCAATTCTAAAGAAAGCAGAGTTTAGAATCTGTCCTAATTAGGCAATATGAAGTTATATATTTCATTTAAATGCCTCATAGTAATAAACTTTTACACAGCATCCATTGATATATGGCCTCACACTACCAGGATTTTTTATTTTTTTTAAAGCACCTTAGTCAACATGTGAGTAATTACACGGGAATTATTTCAGTGGTTACGAATGTAACTGCTTCAGCAGTCTGAAGCACAACTCCCATTCCTTGCAGTAGATAGCTGACAGGGAACAGCTTTGAAATATTTTGCACAATATTTTGAGTAGGTCGGATCATAGCTTTGCTACTATTAATTGTAATGGCTTTGCTGACTTGATTGCAGTTGCATAGATTTATACCAGGTAAGGTCATCAATCGTGAACTTTGCAGTGGAGCTATGCATTTCTAAAATGTACAGGGAAATATCATTAATACAGAGGATCAACATGAATGTTTTCTTACAACAATGTGAAGTTAAAATGAAGTGAAATAGGACTCTGCACTTCTGTAGAAGTGGTGCTCAAAATGTAATCATGAGTTGCCCTACTATAAAATCCTGTGCAAAGGTGTCAGCGCTGAACAGCACTGTTCTGAAAAGAGGTCTGGTTTTAACCTGGCACTTTCAGATAAGACTGAGTGGTTTTATACCAACGACAAGCATTTTGCTTGTAACAGACATTGCATACAATGCATATGAGTTTTTACAATAAGCCCCTTTCCCACACTGTGGGAACCAAGAATGTAGTTACAGAGGTGAGGACATTGCGTGAATGGACACTGTTTAAAATTAGAGAAAAAGAAACATTCTGAGCAATGCAGTCTTAGCTCATCCATTTATTATTTTTATTATAGACACATATATAGACTTATAAATATCAAGATTTGGGGAAAAATTGCAGATCTGATTTTTTTTGGTCAAACTTGAAGTGAAAAAGATGTATCTAAGAATTGCACCTATACCCAAAACAGATGTACGTGCATCTCTGTGTGTGCACATATGTAGGTTTTGTGAAATGATGCTGCTGATGCACAGAATATTTTTAATTTTGTTGCTGGAAAAACTTCTTTCCCAATTGATTTTCTGATTCTTTTTTGAGTTCTTGAGATGTAGGTGCAGTGATGGACAGTAACAACAAAATACTTGTGCATGAGCCTGGAGTTTTAAAATTTTAACTGACCTACTGCTCAGTTAGTTGTCTGACACCAAAGTAAACCAGTTACATTTTCAGATATAATGAGCGACCACTCAGAGTTGGTGCTGGTCCTTGCTTCTTTGTTGTAGGAGCCTGTTCCCATTATGAAGTTGCTGATCCCAAGCCTGCTAATGAAAGTTTTTTTCACTGCCCTACCAGTGCAGAAGAGAAGTGTCATTGTGTTGCCGAATTGCTGTCTGGGGCTTTCTTGGGGATGTCAGCATTTTCCTTCAAGCAAGGACTAGGGATATGTTAGAGCTAAGTATGCTAGCTAACTTTGGACTGGTCTTAGATGGCGAATGAGCTGCCAAGCTGTTAACTGTTGGGGTTTTTTGTTTGTTTGGGGTTTTTGTTTGTTGTTTGTTTGTTTTTAACATAAGTGGTGTGTGGTGTTGGGAGGACAACAGAAGAAAAGGGAAGTATTAAGCGGCAGCAACACCGCGGTTCTATTTGATCGGTGAGTCTTGTTATTTAGAAGTCCTGCAGAGGCACTGCTCTGCCTTGCCATTCAGTGCTGTGTCATAAACCAAGTCTTGGCTTAAGCTCGTGAGAATAGGGGAGGGACCCAAGCCCAGTTTTTGATGTTCTGCATGGGTGGGTACCCTGAATACTCAAATGCATTCCAGTGACAGCTGACTCTGTAAAGGGATTTTCAATAGCTTTCTGTGTTTTTTGTTTTCCTCCTTTTTTCCTTTTTTTTTTTTTTCTTTAAATTTCTTTTTTTTCCCTTTCTTTTCTTCTTTTTTCCTTTTTTTGTTCCTTTTTTCTTCTTTTTTTTTTTTCCTTTCACTTTTCCCTTCTTCTTTCTCCCTTTTTTTTTTTTTCCTTGACTGCTGGAGGAAAGGACAAAAAAAAAAAGCACTTGTTGTGGCATCCCTTTGAATAGGTTTCACCTCTGGAGAGAGTCGAGGGGAATTTCAGAGGTCATGTTAACTCCTTTTCTTTCATGCTGCCCTTGTGTATGTGTTACTGACTGACACATCGTCATTTCAAAATGGTGCAAATTCCCATCACATGCTCGAAAGGAGAGAGGTTTTTGTTGGGGCTTTTTTGGTGCCTTTTTTTTTTTTTTTTTTTTTTTTTGCCACCACAATATATACTGCAGGTTTTGTATCAAGAAATATCTGCTATATAATGAATCCTTATTGGCCACTGTGTTCTTTTGCATCTTTTGGGTTTGTTTTCTTTTTTCATTTGTGTTCCATCTTCCCCTGCCCCTTTCCTCCACAGTAACAGATGGCTTTTGGATACTGTCCTGGATTACTTTTTACGTTAAAGCTGTCTGGAGGTACACAAAACTGGTCTTCAGTCCTGTTGTAGGTGGCATATCCAGAGAACAGCTGTTCTTGTTTCCAGCACACCACAGGTTGCTATATTGGACACTGCAGCTCAGCTCAACTTTGTCGGATCTGTGTGTGATCTAAAATGTTATTTCTTTGGATTTAGGATATTGCAATCAAGGCCTCTAATCATTTGGAAATGTGGTGTATATATCCCACTTCCTTCTGAGGGAAATTATGATGTGACTACTGCACTTGCAACTCCCACACTTGCAATTTGCACAGACTTCTTTGAGAAAATGTCATTTTGGATTATCTCTTTTTTAAGAAGGACAATAATATTGCAATTGCTGCTTTATTTGGTATAACTCCAAAAAGATGTGTATCTCCTTGTGTAAAATTCATCCTGATAGGTATTTGAAATAAAGGGATTATGCTGCATAGAGTGATAACTTTTAACCTTTTGACAAGCAATCCACAATTACAATCATAATATACTTTATAGATCTCCTTAAGTAGGTCACCGATTTTGAAAAAGTCTTGCTAAAGACGGTGTGATGCATTTCGATTGCGGGGGTGAAGAGCGCTTCACCATATAACATTGATGATTTTCCAAAGGAAGGCTAAAATACAGCAAGGAAATTATACCTATGCAAGTGTCCTTCCTTTGATGAGAAATACAGGTACATATCATTGAGCTCATGAACATATACCCACCTGAGCAGCTTGTGTTTGCAGTGGGACTGAATTGTTGTGCGAAACTCAAGTACCTGAAGAAAAAAGTTGGCCAGTAGGCTTAAGGAGTTGTTTATGTCAGCCTAAACTGAAAAGTTGCAGTCTTTCCACTCAAGGGGAGAATTTGGACCTCCACATTGTCTGTTAGGGATGTTTGCTTCAGGTAGAACAGGATTTAGTGGGAAATGTATCTAAGAGGTGTCTTGCTGTTTGTATCTTCCAGCTTTGGGAACAGCAGATGGGGGGTTGTCTTCTTCAATGCCTTTACACTTGATTGCTCTCTCATCTCATGAGAGTGAAGGGCAGATCAGCATAACTCATGGGCCAGGCTGTAAGGGTTGGGATGCCAGCTTTTGTTTGACCCTTTTCAAGCTGTGGGCTTGAGCACAGCAAGAGTCCGGGGTTCCTCCCAAGTTTGTGTAATTTGGGGGCAAAGCCTATTCCAGCAGTAGTCATTGTCATAAAGCTGCAAGTTAAATAAATAAATAAATAAAAATTAATAGCCAAAGTAGTAGGCAAGTTAGTGAAGAATATGGAAGTCTGGTCTGTAGTATTACAGATGTATTTTGCAGTCGTAGTAACATAATGCAGTTTTTTTGAGCTGCTTTCTCCTCTTATTGCTGCAAAAAAACAAACGGCAAAGTGTATGTTGACCTAGGGGTGCCAAGTCTACTCCTAATTTCTAATCAAATAGTTCTCTGCTGGGCTGCAGTAGGAGCTATTGCAAATACCAAGGAGATAGTCATGTTTGGGTTTTTTCCCTTGTAAATCACTTTTCCTTTTATGCCATAGGCATTTGTGTGGGTGATTCCTTGTTGGCCACAAAGATATGGGGTTTGTTGTCTTTCATTTGCGTTCTCTATTGAATTAGCAGAATTACGTGTTTTTGTCTGTCACACTTGGGTGGGATACTGCAGTGATTTAATTTAAAATGAGAGAGATGTCTTCGTTTTAGGGAAAACCATGGCTAAGTGGTGAGAGTAAGCAAGTTTAGCCTTTACCAGAACCCCTAATTAGAAGAAATCCCATGTACGGTTGACCTTGACTATTGAGACAACCCTCAAAGAAGAAAGAACGCTAAAAATTAGTATGCTGCCGGTGCTGCACTTTTATTATTTGACGTTATTAAGCAAACTCGGTGTGTATTTCTTTTTGAAGCGTTTGATTAAATGTGTGATCTTATCTTGGCAAAATGGCCTGCTGGGCTGCAGACAGTGGTGTTCAGAAATGAAATTTGTTTAGAGCCTCTGAACAGACGTTTATTCAATGAGACCTTTCTTGAATAATAGATGTGACAGTGAGATAGCTGTGCAATGTGTTTTGGGGATTGAGGCTTTTTTATTTTTTTGGTGTAGGGAGTTGCAATGTGAGAAGGTAACACAAATACATAGGAGTGAGAATATGATGTATATGAAGGGATATTATCATATATTGCAGAATCAGGCCCCAGTTATCCCAAGACTTGTTTCTGGGCCAAGCTGTGCACACTTCAGCGCCTCTCTGTTGGCATGTTGTTTGGCATACCAAGTGATGCATATACATATCTAGCTCTGTATCAATAATCTTATCTTTTAGCTAGAACTTTAAAGATGCTTAAATTTCTGTCAGTAAGAAGCAAAATCCCACAAACATTCACAAACACCAAACCAAAGAAGGATTGGTAATTGACTTGGGGGGTCAGTGCTGATGTTCTTAAGTAGTTCGTTGGTTTATAATAGTCCCATCAAGTCAGTGAGACTAAGGGAATAAGTCTAGTCTATGCATAAGGAAGGCTTCTGTTGTGTCCAGTGATGACAGAATGTGAATTGTAGGCAAATATTCTCTTCTATTTTTATTTCTTTTTCATTGGAAAGACAGTACTTTCTTATTAGGCGCAGCTACTATGGGACCCTCCTACAGGGAAAAAATTACCTAAATAGGGCTTTCAGTTTTTAAGTGTTATCAGAGATACAATGGAATATATCTGTTTTTCCAGCAAAACAGTCAAGTTAATTATAGTTCCATGCAGCTCACAGGGATAAGATTTCATTGAATGCATGGGCTGCACAAGATTTTCAACTGTTGACACGTGATTATACACCTTGCTTTTCCCAACATGGGGCTGAGAAGGAACATAAATATCTGGAAATATATTTTTTAGGGTTTTTTTTTCCCCAGTAGTGGACTTACAAGAATATACTGTGGTGATCTCTGAGGATAAGAGATGTGAGTTTTCTGAGCAGTTTAGGCTTCCCTTACAAAAGGGCCTTTTTTGTATAGAAAGTTTGCTTTTGCATAAAAGGAGTCCCAGAGTGTTTCTGATGTAAAATTGTGTTTTGATCAATCCTCATCCACCCTGCTGCTCTCCTGCATTGTATAGCAGCTGTCTTTACATCAGGTTAGATGGTGATTAAGTGCTTTCTCCTTTCAGAGGTAAAACCAAAACCTTCCCTTACAGATGTTAGAAGATGTGAGCTCCATGCCTTAATGATGTGCTGAGGTGCCAACTTAGAAGTTCTCCAGCATATGATGCTCCAGCTGTTCGTAGTCTTTGCTCTTTGGTTAATATGGTAGTTTTTGTCAGAAGTGGTACAGCTTTCAGGACTTTTTGATAACTTTTAATTACAGATACATTTTTCTTTCCTGGTGCACAGCTAATCCCACCAGATGCCAAACGTAGGTTCATGAAGCTGGATGTAAACTACTGGAATTCATGTGTCTGGTAGCCCTGTACATTTTGCCATGATGCTTTCCTGAGCTTGAGGGGTAGTTTCTGTTTGCAAGGTGATTTATGTAAGTGGTGTGCAGCCTGTAAACATGTAGTTTGTAGGCATATTTTAAGGGGCTTTTCCATAGATCTGCAGCTGGAAATGAGTTTTCTTGTAGCAGAGACAACGAACTCAGAGCCCTGGGTTGAAGACCATCAAGCATGATCATTCTAGATGGTGTCCCCAGGGCTGGTTTGGTGCTGTGGGTGGTGAAGCTGCCTGCCATGAAATCATCCCTCTGGGATGCTGATAGGCAGTGGGGAAGAGTTGGGGCAAGGGCAGCCACATTTATAACTGCTTTGTTGGTTGTATGAGAATGACAGGTGTACTTGGCCCTGGCGTGAGCTCGGTGAGGTGCTTATACAGGTTATGTCTCATCTCGGTACCTGCATGGAAACCAGGTAATAATCCAGCCTTTAAAAAAACCCCAGACAACAACAAACATTTTAAAATAGCCCTTTATGCATATGAAACTTGCACATGAAAGTACAGCCTGCTAGAAAAGGTAGTGGTCCCATTATTATCTACTTAAACTACAAGTTGGTCAGGAAAATTAAGATGGCAAATTCCCTGGACTGAAGTCTACTTGACAGCTACTCTTCTACAAAAGTAGAAGGACTAAGTAGCTCCATACATAGAGATTTCTGAGCTGAGTTTGGTAATTTGTTTCTGAACTGGGAATGGTAACCTGGTCTAATTTTTTTTCTTCTTTCTTTTCATATGTAAGTGCTGCAGAGCTATAGCTTTTCACCTAATTTCAAACTCTTCATGGGGCTCTAAAGTAATAAGAAAAATCCATCACAGATAGATTTCTAGGGTGGCTGTTTAAAGAGGGAGGTGCTATCTATTACTGACATCCTGTTACTCCTAAAGCTAAGCCAATGTTTTCAGTTGAAAAACAAAACCCCAAAACAACAACAAAAAAATCCCAAACACCACATTTGTGTTTCATGTTCATGAAAAAACATGTGTTTGATGTTCATGTTCATGAAAAACATGTGTTCACATGTTTGTGAACACACATGCTGGGTGTGAAGGTTGGGTTGGTCCCTGCTTTGAAGGCATCACTGATGCATCCCTTCCTGAGGGACGTGGTGGTCCGTGGCAAAGGAGCAGTGCTACTCCTGTACTAAGAGGTATTTTATAGTCCCATTTACCTGTCTGGAAGTCACCTGTGCAGAACTTGAGGCGTCTGTGCAGAACTTGAGGCGTCTGTGCAGAACTTGAGGCGTCTGTGCAGTTGTATGGGCTTTGGAGCTTCAGTTCCTGCTGAAGATCCCACATGGGCCATCTCTTTCAGTGGCAAAAGCTAATGCTATGCAAATACTATAGGAAAGGTAAAGTTCCTCCTTACAACATCACCCTAGGACCCAAAGGAAGGCACCCAGCCATATGTTACACAAAACCTAGGAGAAGGGGGTAGTGCATATGCTGGAAGCAGCACAGGGTGTCTTGCCGCAGTGCATCCTAATTGTTTCACTTGGCAATAGACATTTATGTGGGTGTACTTTCTACTGCTGTTGAATTTTTGCCTGATTTTGCCTAAAATGCCTTATTTTTGTTAGGGAGTAAGGGACTAATCATAACCATGCAGTTAAACTTGCTTGTGTGTGCAGTAATAAGGTTCAAAAGTTTCTGTGTAATTATAGAATGAGAATCCCTTTGTGCCCTCACAAGTGTCTTCCCTTCCAGCAGATCAGGGGCTGATGCCTGGCTACCCCGTCCTTTTCCAAGTCAGGTGCCTACTCTATTTTCTTACAGCTTCTCTACTTCCATTTCCAGACTTACTACATCAGACGCTCAGGATATGTAAAGATGATCAATGTGTATCTAACATTGTCACATGGAGAAAAAGATTTGAATTAAACAAGGGGACATCTTTGATAAAAGGGCGAGATAAAAATAATAGCAGAGGCAGTGCTTTGCTTAATGCAGACCTGAGGTCCCAGGACTGAGATTTCAGAAGCTGGCAAGAAACTTCATCATTTGGGAAGACCTGGTGGGAGCCACAAGTTAATCATATTGAGATATCTTGACGTTGCCTTACAATGTTTGTGCTAGGGTGTTCAGCTATGGTAGCTGGTGTTACATGTAGCAAAAAAGATGCTGGCATATGCCTGTAGAGGAGCATGAACAGGCAGCCATGTGGTTGCCTCCGCTGAGCTTATGAAGGGGACTTTTTTTTTTCCTTCCATTTTGCCTTTTCTCACCACCTTGCACATTGGTTCTCGTCTTATTTACATTTTAGGATATCAGGCCAATGAAAAATGTATTTCCTTGTTTTTCATACTGGTATGATTTTCTTGTCTCTGTACTGCTCTTGTCAGATATGTGTATAGTGAAGAGTCAGTTTTCACTTTAAACTTAGAAGAGGCTGTCTTTCCTTTAGTAATTTGGTTTCAACCAATGCTCTGAGGTCTTTGAAGTGATATGGAAATGTCCCTTCATTTGCATGCTTGGAGGGAGGCCAGCAAAGGTTTTCTTGTGTGGGCTTGCTTTGTTTGTTTTCCTCAAAAGCTGTGTGTTGATTCAGGCCAGTTGCTGCTGATACAATGTTTGGATATAGTGTTTGTAGCTAATTAAAAATAGCCACTAATTGAGAGCCGAATGTTGTGGACTTGAATTTTGCTGCACATTAGCTCAGATAAGATTTTTCCTGGAAATGTAAAGAACGAATCTACTTGAAGAGGCTTGCAAAAATCTGCTTTGTTCAATTTGGACATGCATTTGAGAAGTAATTTAGTGGCAACTTATAATATTGCTAAAATATGTTGGAAATTGAAGTTTCTTTGAAAAGTGCTATGTCTTGTCACTTTAATTTACCTGTAAGTAATAAGTCACAGGTTATCACTTCATATGGTTAACAGGGCCATTGCCTGCAGGTACCAGCAGGAGAAGTGTTGAATTCAGTTGAACAAGTATGGAGTGGTGTAATTCCCTTGTGCCACATGATCTGCCTGCTGGACTTCCGTCAGCCCCCATGCTGACTGCAGAGTATCTACAGAGCCACATTTGGTGGTTGCCTGGCTAGTTGCTGTTGTAGGCTGCTAATGGATAGGCTTTGAATGGTTTACAGGCTCATTAGCAAGCTTCTATTGCACTGCTGAAGTGTGGTACACAGGAAGCAGGCATTGTTCTGGCTTGTTTGTTTATCTAATTGATATCTTTATAATTTGATTCTTTTGTTCTGCACCCCAGTTTTGCTGTGGTATTTGTGTGTGTGGCTTTTGTGGTGTTTTGATTTTGTGGGTTCTTTTGGGCGTGGTTTTGGTTTTTAAGAAGGCTAAGGTAGGTATACCTTACCTGGCTGAACAGGGATGTCTGTATGCAAGCTGATCATTTAAACTGGCCTTCTGGCCAGTGGAAAGAGGCAGGCACTTCTGAGGCACGTTTCCTTTCCCTCTCATGTAGACCTTTAAAATAGATCAGATGAATTGCACCCTAAAAAGCTTATTTCTCTCCACTGACTACAAAGGAAGTCAAAGGTGACAAGCTCAGAGACATTTACATTGCAGATACCTCAAGATGGAGGGAGTGAATCCCACTCCAGGAAAATACTCTCCTTGGCTTGCAGTGTGTTTCTTATTTAAATTTGAATCTGTGTGATAAGCTGGTACCTGGTGCCGCAAAGCTTATCCTGCGGGAGGTGGAAAGGAATTGAAATGGCCCTGGTCTTCACAAAGATTGTGCCCAGGAGGAGCTCTCACTCAAAAGAAGACTGGCAAGAGTTGAATTGGTATAAGGCATGTACCTTAAATATCACAAAAATAAATACAAGTGTGGTGAAATATGAGTGATTCCCTCCTGTTAGTTTTTGTGCAGTCCTGAATGTTGAGAGTGGGACTCCCATCGTGTTCTTTTGTACCTCTGTGGCTTTTTTTCCCCAGGAGCATGTAGTAACCTGCAAACCTGAGCAATTACACCACTACTTTCCTATTTTCTTTCAAGGACTGAAACATAAAAGTGTGTGAAGTTGCTGAAAAGGCAGGTACTGGTAGAAGTGTCTGCTTTGAGTCATATGGGAAGGCATCCCTTGGGTATGTGGCCTGGGATGCTGTGCTAGTTGGTCAGAGAGGAGCTTCCCAGATTGCAGCCCTAAGCTCCTGGTCCCTGGCTAAGGGTTTATCAAATGAAGCCAAATCATATGAATATGGTGTCCTACTAGTCTGCTAAGACTGAAAAAGGAGAAAGGAAAAAAAAGAAAATAAAAAGGAAAAAACCCAATTTCTACCCTCCTTTCTTGAGTCCTCTGAGAGCTGCAGTTTGGAATGCGAGCTTACAAGTTTTGTCTTCTTCCCCTCTACCCTAAAATCAAGCCCTTTCATTTTGCCATCTGTTTCTGTGGCTGTTTGGGATACCAGTCTGGGAAATGAAGCACTAATTTTAAAAATCTGCATTGAGTTTGTAGCTGTTGCTGGGTTATTTTCGCCTGTGATCAGTGTCCTGGCTGGTTTACAGCTGATATTTGTGTAGCTGCATGGTAGCAGCACAAGCTGCAGGGTGGTATGGGGAGCACAGAGCTGCTCAAAATGTGTGTGAGGTGTTCTCTGGGGTGTTGGTTGCTCTCCCAACATTCATGTTTCCAGTCATAAGGGCTCTGGAAGTTAGTCCCCAGTGTCTTGGCTAATATCTCTTGCTCTAGGAAACACTGAACATGGCATATATATATTACACATGTATATGTGTGTGTGTTTGTAGGAATGTGTACATGTGTATATGCATATATACATATAGATACGTGTGTGTATATGTGCAGTAACTTGCTAAGCCGGGTGTGTTCTGTTCTCTTTCTTTTCACTGTTTCTAATATATGCCAATAAAACCAAACAGAGTTGAACCTCATCATCATGCAAACTCATTTTACAACTTGCACAAACTTTGGAGAAAGGCATGAAAGCAAACTGCATCTTATGTCTTAGGAAGAGAGCTATATATGCATAGCACATGCCCAAATCCATCAATATTGCAAATATGTAGCACTAAATTCAGTCACCTTGTTCCTAATTATTTGGTGCTGATTTCTTCTCTGCACTGTTGCTTTTAATTTTTTAAGCAGGTGACTGAATCCTTGAACAGCCCTTCGTTTTGAATTAGATGGAGTTGGAGATTTTTAGGACTGTACTATAGTAGTAACACAGTGGTGGTTGATTTGTTTTGTTGTTGTTTTATTTTTAGCAGCTGCTATCATTTCTGTGATGTTATTATTTGGATGATTTTACCCTCATTAGAGGACTAAGGGAAGATGTCTTTGTTCTTTAGTCTGGATGTAAAATGGCATATGTTACTTTCTATAAACAAAAAGAGAGCTGATAGAAGTATTTGAATACAGAATATCAGCTAATGATGAAGGAACATTTAAGATTTCTATTGTTCTGAATAAGTTTTAAATGAACAATGAAAGCAAAGCAGATGTTGCTGAGTGTTTAGTTCAGTGTGGCTTAAAAATTCAATTTGTGTTTTGCAGTTATAATTATCAGATCAAATTAAAAAAATCGAAGGGAAGCCACATGGGGTTAGATCCAATAAAGGACTTCGTATGACTCATTGACAAAAAAAAAAAAAAGGCTAATATTACTTGAAAATTTTAGCTGCTTTAACTGAAGATCTGAAGATGACCAATTCTGATTCAGAATGCTGAGAATGTTCTCTTCAAAGTTATTTGGTAGCCCTCATTCTTGGTAATTTTGCATCAAGTCATTGATTATGAAGCATAATCACGCCTTCCATAGTCTTATGTTTATTACAATGGTCGTGCTCAAATTTAGGGCAATGTTTATTATTTGTTTGTGTCTCTTTACAGCATAGTCCTGTTGATTTGTTCCAGTTGCTGGGGATCTATCAGTGCTTCAGACATCTTTACTTACTGTCAGGTCAGCATTATCGCCTAGTGCAGTAGATAAGCGAAGTCCTTTAGCACAGACCTGTTCCTGGAAATTTCTTGAGATCACGAGGACGTGTGTGTTAGTTTTGAATAAAATTAATTTGCATAAACCCCTCTTTGAGTACTGTGAAGGTTGTAACTTTGTAAAACTCCTAAGTGTGAGTTCAAAATCTGTCTCTGATCCTCTCCAGGGCAACACTTGTAGACAGAACCAGAGACCAAGGGATTTAAACATGGTATTTTAATGATATATTAGTTGAATCTTTTTTTCATTAATTTTCCTAATATTTGCAAATTTGAAGTCTGAACAAATCCTCCTTTTATCAGGGAAAACTAGGTTTCTGGTTAGATGTAGGGATTCCGGTCAATACAGCTTTAGCACCTGCCTCCATAAGAAAGAGATGATTGAGTCTGAATAGCACTGAGGCGTTGCATTATGACCAGCCTTTCCTACTGAAGGATAGCCTTGAATAGACAAATCCAAGTGCTTGTTTCTTTCTGAATATCATTCTTGTTTTCTGAAAGTTTGCTAGTCTCTTGTTGTGTGAATCTTAAATATTTTAATATAGGTTTTTGTTCCTTCTTTTTTTTTTTTTTTATAGCAGCTGTTAATACAAGCTGTTCTTGGAGCTGCTCCGACTTCTGTAGTATTGGTGGTTTGTTTTTTGTGTGTTTTTTTTGTTTTTTTTTTTTTTTTTTTTTAAGAAAGTATGGAAATGTGAAGCTCCATTAGTAAAAATGGAGCATGGGGACTGGTTAGCATACATATTGTGAAAGGACAGTTGCAGGGAAGATCAAACTTGTGTACAGAGCAATGAAAAGTTAGAGGATGCGCTTCAAGAATTGTATCCTAGCAAGACATCAGTCTGATTTCTCTAGACTGGTAAGGTAGTATTTTGATAGCTTTTTCTATAGCTGAAATCTGAGTATGTGCAGTCTTTTAAGATTCATACTGCTAGAATACCTTGAATGTTTTTAATATTTGGCTTTTATAGCTTTTGCATTCTTGTGAATGGTGTTTAACCCTGTTCTGGAATGGCATATGTGCTTGCTTTTTTCTTGCAGTGCTTTTTTTTCCTATTTTCACTCTTTTGTTTAAAAACAAAATCTTAAAAGGAGTATGAGAATTACCATTATTAATCTTAATTTGCCATTAGTTGTGTTGAAAGCTGGCATCACAAATGCTATGAGCGTTAAGAAATGTTTTAATTAGGCCATTAGATCCTGTGTAGTTTAGTGATTGCCCAGAGAGAAATGATAAGTTTAGACTGGATATAAGGAACAAGTTCTTTACTATAAGAGTGGTGAAGCACTGGAATGGGTTGCCCAGGGAGGTTGTGAATGCTCCATCCCTGGCTGTGTTCAAGGCCAGGTTGGACAGAGCCTTGGGTGACATGGCTTAGTGTGAGGTGTCCCTGCCCATGGTAGGGAGGTTGGAACTAGATGACCTTAAGGTCCTTTCCAACCCTAACTATTCTATGATTCTATAACAGGAGAGGTGTGAACAGGCAAAGTCTTAATTCAACAAAGCGTTATGCAGATGCACTAATAGGACTTAAATCCTCCCTTGCAACTGAGCATAGGCTTTGCTGTATTTGCACTTAAAACGAATTTCCACCTCAAATGTGTAGGGCTCTGCATCTTGGCAGAAGTTGCTGGTGTAGTGCAGCTGGTGAAGTTTGTGTGTTGTGGCTCTGAGGGCACCCTTTCTGCCTTAACTGTAAGTGGTTCCGCATGTTGGGAATGTCTGCTTTGGTACTTCTCCTTTGCTGTGATTTCTTTACTGGGAGTGTTGTTAATCTGTTGGATGGGGGGAGGGGAAAGGGCAGGTAGTAAATTAGTAAATTCTACCTCAGACTGGAATGACATCTTGTTTCTCATTTACTCCCTGAGCTTCGATGGATGCTTTCAGTGTGGCAATGTGTGCATTTTTATCAATGTAATAGAGCAATTCTTTGTGCTGGAGGAAAAAATAAATTAGTTTCCTAAAAGGCCCATTGACTGCCTGGATTTTCATGTCTTTCTAGTAAATGGCTTATAGCAGGAAATATTGGGTTAGATTTCAGAAGTAAAATAATCCTTGACATTTGTTGGGGAAAGGAGGAGGATGTTTCTTTAGCCTGCTTTACTAAACAGGGAAGAGCTTCAACATACTAAATTTTAAGAGATGTTTAGTGGCCATGAAATGTCATATCCTCTGCAACTGGATTGTAACTTTTTCTAAGAACACAATCAGTAACATAAATATTTTATCACCTATTCCCTTCCCACCTTAAACAGAGTTTTACCAGGAAAGATGATTGTGCAGGTCGGTGTGCCCTCTGTCATGCCCTTGTAATTTTTGAACCTGTTACCAAATTTGAGTATCAGAGGAGGAGAGGTCTCAAATGATTTTCTTCAAATTCCGTGAATGCTGGTGCCCAGGTTTTCATAACCCCAGGTTTGGTTTTGTTGTTGTTTTTCTACAAGTGAAGACTAGTGAGACCTGATCCTCAAAAGATGTATTGAGATGGTGCTGATAGCACCTTTAACAGGGCTGTGGTCTATTTATGTCTTCTGAAGTCTGGCTTTAATTGATGGATTTTTGTACCTTTTAAAGTGAACATAAATTTTATGAATGCTTTACAGTCCAAAGTAATAAAATATCTGAATTGTCACCATTTCTTTCTAATTGTATCACAAGACTGATTCCTGAGTAAAGTATGCACATAAACTTTTAGCCCATTGAAATATGCATATATAATTTAATTTGCATACATTAAATTCTTAGTTTCATTAATGATTTAAGATTCTTTTGCAGTTGGAAGGCTCTGTCACATTTTTTGCTTGATTGAATTGCCTATTCTATTTAAATCAGACTTGGTAATATTGCTTGTGCCTTACAGAACGATACCGGTAACTTTGTTAGACCTTTTATCAACATGACTAATTTATAACTGGCTGCAGTGTATTATCAGCCAGAGATATATTGCGGTGTAAGGCTTCCCCAGAGTGGAAATTTTAAAGTGCAAGCAAGATGGCAATTGCAAGGGATATAGCTGAGAAGGTGAAGGAAAGAAACTTTGACAAGTTACAATAAAAGAGCATTTTCAGATTAGCATTGTTAAAAAGGCATTAAACTTGACTTGTGGTTTCCTTAAAGATATTAACCGTTATAAACAAATCAAAGAGTTGTTTGCTTGTTGTTTGGGATTTTTATCTATTATACTACAGTAAAACAAATGCAGACTATTTAAAATAAATTTTAAACAGTAGCATGTTAAGTTAAATGAGTGAAGAACCTTATTCTACTGCTGCCCCAGTGCTGGCTTGGAAGCTGCTGTTGCTCTTGGGCTTTTCCTGTTTGGTGGAATTCTTTCTGTATTTTGGAAGGCTGTAGGATTATAGCCCCACTTAGACAAGCTTTTTGTTGTGTTTTTTTTTTTTTTTTTCTTTTTTTTTCAAGGCAGCTTCCTGTGCCTCATGTTTAACCAATAGACATCCTTCTGGCACATAGACATGACTGTTCCTGTTGGGATTCCGCTGGATTGCTTCTTCTCTTCATCTAATAAAAAACTCCAGTTACTACCAGTTTCTTCCCATTTCCTTGGAAACTAGACTAGTCTGTCTGATTTTCTGGTGACTTCTTAATCCTACCTCAGGTAAAGACCGGGAAGAGTCAAAAAATTGCATGGGACATGTACTGACTCTCTGGATGTGTTGCGGTGGGACTTGGTCCTGTTCCATTGACTTTCCATAGCAGCGTCTGTTTGATGCTTTTGGAACTTGAGTGGACTTCCAGGAGCTCCTGACCTACCTTCACAATGCTTCTGGAGTCAAGGCTGGGTGAAGGCAGAATTATTTCAACGCCTCCATCTCCTACTTCACCAGGATGCAAATGTATTTATCCAGAATGGAATAACTTAGAAAATCCCCATTCAAAATTTAACAAAGTATCCTTAAAACCTAACCTAATTTGTGTTTGGTGGCTGAAAATAACCAGGGGGAAAGGCAAAGCTGCATAACAAACCGAAATACCTACTTGTGCAGCACCCGCCTTTCCAGAAAGGGGTAGAGAAGACTTCCAAATTGAAGAGGGTGCTTGTCTATTTAAAGCTGCTTTGTCTGTGAAGCACCTGTACATTGGTTTGCTGGAAAAACTAATTGAAGGGGAAACAAGCCAGCAAGGTCTGGGAAGTGGCAGTTCCTTTCATGGAGAGAGCAAAGCTGCTGTGCATGAGAGTGCTTCCAGGATGAATGGATGGAGGTGCTGGGCAGTGGGAAATCCCTTGGAGAAAAAAAAAAAAAAAAAAAAAAAAAAAGATCTGGGGCAAAATTTGAAACAACAGGGGTTAAGTTAGGAATGGGTGAAACAGGAGCCATGTGTTTTAGGTCCAGACATTTGCAGCCAGTTGGTTGGGGTTTTATGATCTCAATATTGATTTCACAGGGTGTATATGTTTTGCATCCAGGTTTGCCTCCTGCTTTTGATCTTTCTTCCCTGCCTACTGTGTGTGCTGTCCTCTCTAAGAGCTGGTTGATAGTAAAGGTTGTAAATAGATTGTAATTGCCCATGAGAGTCCTGATCCCGTAGGTGCCTGTGTTAGTTGTAGAAAAGAGCAGTCTCACTAAGCTTAAGTGGGATATCTTAGCTATTTAAATGTACGTGCATAGATTAGCATGGTTATTCCAAGATGTTGTTTAGGGCTGGTCGTGAGTTTCAGGTGCTATGATTATAGAGAAGCAAGGATTAAAGAAGAAGAGAGAACATGGACAATTACTAAGAACAGAGAAATCACACAGTGCTGAAAAATTCCCTATTTACTGAGTATCAGATATTCTCAGAGAACATTCTGACGCTTGCTCTTGAGTACTCCCAGTTTTCACTTTGATATTAATTGAAGCAAGGACTAGAATTCCTGCTTTGTTGATTGATTTATTTATTTTTTTATTATTTTAAACTGATTAATGTTTTCATTTGAATAGCACTGCTGACTCTGCAGAAGATGTGATCTTTTAATTAGCAGATGTCAGGATTAGCATTAGTATTGAGCTGTAATTAGCATTTGTACGCATAGCAAAAGACCTGGGCTCAGCTTGGCAGCAAGGAGAAAGAAATTATAGGTAGTGGTGTAACTTGGCACTTTCCCTGCATATCTGTAATGTTCTATTTTATTTTTTTTTTTGAAAAGTGAAACCTGCAAGTATCGTGATCAAGGCATGAAGTCTAGTGGATTAATTGCTGATAGAAAAAATTACGTCTAAATTATTGGTATATGTTCTGCTAGTTAAATCATAAGCTTTGTTGGCCTAACAAAATTTATCTAATTGTCACACACTAACACTCTTAAATTGATGTCTGTAAAGTGGTAACAGTTGCTTGGTTAGACAGTAGCAGCAGCGTACATAGGTGTGGATGCCTCTGGGAATGTATTTTTGTGAGTAGAGGAGACCTAACTGAAGCAGGTGACATTCAGGATTCTTAATGTCTCACTTCAGATTAATTTAAGGAACAAATCTATGTTGACTTTATGCTCTTGTTTGCAGAAGTGAGTGTTTATGTGAATGGGGCTATATGTGAACATAGTGGGAAGCAAGAGGCAGTGCATTTTATACAGGGAGACCCAGGTACAGAAAGTAGTGAAATCTGGATGTCTCCAAGGGAGGAAACTTTTCTTCTGCTGGTGGAAAAAACAGCGTTATCCCAAGCTGATGGAAAGAGAACACCATTGACTAATATGGGATTTAAAAGCGGATTATTGGTTATTGTGGGGAAATCTATTCAGTAGCATTTTATCCATGTAAAAGAAAAATAGTCCTTTTTAATGCTGCCAGAGTAGTTGAAACAGTGGTGATTTCTTTGACCATTAATCAAACAGTCAAACCAAACTTCGCAGCTCTGCTTTTGATACACTAACAGGAAAAAAAGAAAAAAGGTACTTGATTATAGGCAGTTTGGGAATGGAGGTTTAGAGTTTGAATTTTGGTGCTTGGAGGAAAAGGAGCCTTCTGTCTCACACATGTCTACAATAATGGTCATAACGTTTCTGTATACAATGAGTTTGCAGTGTTCCCAGGGCTGGATAGGACAACAGGATCCTATTTCTGTCTTCTATGTGTGAGTCATTCTTTCTGATTTTGGTTTCCTCATTGCATCTAAACCTCACTGAAATGGGGTTGATGATTCTGACCACCTTTGTCAATTGCTCTGAAATTCATCGCTGACAAGTGCCGTATTAGGATGATCAGTTGTTTCTGGTTGCACTTGTTTTTGTGGTTTTAAACTCTATTCGAGGTAAACAGGACAAAGAGAGAGACAAATGTTGAGTATGTGAAGCTATGAAATGATGCTTTAAAAATTAAAATGTTGTGAGAAATCATAGAACTGAGCTCAAATCCATATTTTTTTTTTCTTCTCCCACTTTAGAGCTGAATTGTTTACAAGTAACAAAAATTTCAAAATCTCATAGCAGAGGACAGGCTGCTCCCCTCTTGCATTTCCACACCACAAAGATAAAGATTGATCTATAATTGATCTATAATATTGAGATCATAAAGCAATAAAGACTGAGCTATCATCTTACGTGTATAAGTAATGCCTGTGTGCAGAACCACTCCTCCCAAACCAAACTTCTCTTGCATCCAAACCCCTGCTCCAATCTATGGAAACAGCCAGAAGTGATCCTAGGCACTTGACGTATGCTGTTTTGCGTGGGTTTATAAGATTACGTTTTAACTTCCCTCCAAGTTCTTTATTTTGTGAAAGGAAAAAGAAATGCTATCAAAGATGAAGGCTTTTTAAGGTGTTGACCTTTTGAGGGAACAGTGTGGTGTACACATAGCAGTGTAAATCCTCAATGATCATTCAATAAAACAGCGTTAAAAGTGGCGGTGTGTCTGATTTGTCAAATGAAGGCGTAGTACATCTCACCTTCCATCTGAATACATACAGCTCATAGAGGAGGGCAATACTGTCATCATGACAAAATGGAAGTGGTATTATTCCAATGTGCAATTCAATAAAACTAACCACAGTAGTGGAGTTATCAATTTAAATTCAGTTAAAAGCAGTTCACATATTTAGTTAAAAATATTTCTGATGAATGTCAGCTCTGGTAATATGATTTCCTTCATTCAATGGCAGAAAAGAAGTTTTTAGCAGTCTGAATGATAGATAAAATGTTAAGAAAGAATTTGAGTTTTGCTCCGTTGGCCTGAGCAGACTGTCTCCTTAGCAGTGAGAGCACTTAATTTTTTCCAGTGTATGCATTTTAGGTGCATCCTCATGGAGATTACTTAATAACACATGTCCAAAGTGAGGGGTCTTTTTTTGCTCAAAGCAGCCACTGCTAGCTGTAGGCATGATTATTTGTCATGTAAATATATGGCGCTGACTTCGTCTGAACCAGAGGAAAGAATCTACGGTAATTAGTTGGGTTTTTCCTTGTGTAATTAGCAAGTAATCTGCTCTGACATCTAAGTACAACATATGTAGTCAACATGCGGGTAAATATGTTTAGTGAATTGTAAAGCAATGTTGCCCTTTTTTAAGTGGTATTGCAGGAAAGCCTTTTGCATACACTGGCTCTCAAGGCTATTTCTTCCTAGCTCATTCAATAGTCTCTAAAAAAGAGCAGTGAAACTAGAGAAGGGTCTAGAGAAAACGTCCTATGAGAAGCAGCCGAGAGAACTCAGGGGAGACCTTATCACCCTCTACAGCTACCAGAAAGGAGGTTTTGCTGAGGTGGTTGTCTGTCTTTTCTCAAATAACAGGTGGTAGAACAACAAGAAATGGCCTCAGTTTGTGTTGGGGTGATTTAGATCTGATATTAGGAAAAATCTATTCACTGAAATGGTTATTAGTTTATTAAGCATTGGAACAGGCTGCCTGGGGAAGTGGTTGAGTGACCATTCCTGGAGTTATTTAAGACATGGAAATGTAGCAGTTGGGAGTGTGGTTTAGTGCTGGACCTGGCAGCACTAGGTTTACAGTTGGAGTCGATCTTGAAGGTTTTTTCCAACCTAAATAGTTCTGTGATTCTAGGAGTCTGTTGAAACGAGGATGCAACAGCATAGATCCATTTCATGTGAGGGGAGGTGAAAATATGCAGGTTGGCATTTGTTTCTTCCTCATGGTAAAATAAATCCTGCAATCCCAAGGTCAACGCTGCCCTTTTTTTTTCTTTCTTGTCTTCTTCCATTTCTTTTTTCCTTCCTTTTTTAAATCCACTTTTAAGAGGGCAGCACAGTGATCATTGCTTTGGGGATTTAAGTCTTGCAGTAAGTCCACAGTTTGTTAGTTCTGTCTTAGACTCAACTGTCAAGAGTAGCTATCACTTCTTTTCCTATAGAAGAAAGTCTTAGAAAAAAATCACACATCAAAGAAAAGAGGATCCAGTGTGCTCCCTCCACCCCTTCTTTCAAGAGTTGTGCTTGACCCTTTCCAAAAACTTTACATTAGGGTCTTTGCATGTGACTAAACTTTATTCTTTCCTGTTTGTCTTATTCATAAGAGATGCAACCATTTTTTTCTTTCAGCAGCACATGTAATGATTTCAGAGTGATGAAGAAAATAAAGCTGGAGCTCATGGTGAAGGTTATTCCTCCTTTGAATGTTCTGAATACTTCAATGTATTGTACCATTCCAGTTAACAGGAGGGCTGTACTCAGGAAAAAAAAAAACAAACAAGAAGTGAACCATGTCTGCACCTGCTCATGGCAAGACCTTGTTCATCTGGCCACATCTCATTTTCTTTTGTCATTGCATAAATACCAAGCTGCTTGGGTTGATGATACCTTACCTGTGCTAGCTATAGCTGCTGCCCTGCTTCATTTGCTTTGCATAGATCAGGTAATGCTCTAAATGTCTTGGGTAAGAAGAATTCAAACAACAAGATAAAGGTTGTCCTGGAAATGGCTCTATCTTGGTGATATTAAGAGTTCAAGCCCAAAGTTGACATAGTTAACTCATCCGGCCACAAATGTGGCTATCTTGAGGTTAGGAGTGTAATCTTGAGTTTGTTGTTAATGGTATTTTTGATAAGGCTGTTCTGGAAGAGAATTTCTAATTTCATACATGGTATCAGATGTTGTTGTTTTTTTTACTAGGGATCTGTGCAAAAAAGAATTGTGGAATTTTACGGTACTTGTTAAGGTGAATTTAACACACGTTTGTGCTTAAATGTAAAAGAAAAATATAATGACCAGTGCAATGGACAGAATCCTACTGCAATATGTGGTTCTACATGGAGTCTGCAAAGATGCATCACAAATAAATTCCCTATATGCACTGGCATATTTGTCCGCCCCTAAGTCCAGCTCTGCTGCCCGGAAGTGGCCTCTGCGCTCCTGCTGCCCCTGATCATTCCTTTTCCAGGGTAGCTACGGGACAGTGCTCAAGCTGTTTCTTATCGCATCACCAAGAGAAACTTTAGTTCCTTTCACGAAGTCCTCTGTCCCTGGCATTTCTGCTTCCAGCCAGTTCAACCCTTTCTTGTAGTTCGGCCTTCTTGCCTTCTGTGACAGGTCATTCCCCCATCACAAATTACCACTGTTGAGCAGTTACAACTAGAATTTCCTCTTCAAAATCAAGGCTTGCACAATATTGAGCTGAATAGGGGAGACCCTACTCCATGCTATGTCATGAGTATGTGTGCCTTGGTTTGGTCTTCTCCACTGTATGACATCCCCTCACTTATTCCTGATTTAGGATTTGTTGCAAAGTCAGGAAGAACATTTTGGACAGCCTCTCGTGATTCTGCTAGTGCTGCTTGCCTATCCATCACCCTACAACAATCTCTTGCAAAGATTTAGGTGATTAAAATGATAATAAAGATAAAAACCTCAATTGCGACCATGCTGAAACGTTGCAAAGTTGCTGAGTTTCATGGAGCACAGCTCACTTGCTGTCATGTCATTTGGAGTTTTTATGAGGGTTTGTTTTTTTTTTTTGCGATTAAAATTTTAAAAAGTACAGCTGATGTGCTCACATATACTGAGCCCTGACAATTGCACAATTGGAGACATCAATGCCGATCTAGCAGGATCCTTGTGAGCCTCTTTGCACAGTTGTGCCGTGATCCTGGTCTGTAAAAGCAGCCAAAAGCTGAGGAATGACAGCAAAAAAATGGTAACAGTAGAAATAAAAATGGAATGTTTGAAGTTGCTTTGAGGGGAAACACTGCTGCAGAAGTAACAGCATACCAAGGGATTTAAATGGGTTTTTCAATGTTCCATCAATTTGGTCTTGTTTATTAATGTGAGTGTAATCTTTTGCTTTGAGCCAGATCTCTCTTGGCTTGGAGATGTGATGTGTTGAGACCACAGAGCCTGCAGGTACTATGGTACTGGAGGAATGGTGTTATCCAATGGCTTCAGGCATTCTGCAAACCCAGAGATGAAACAGAAGCGGAAATAAGCCCTCCAAAAAGAAACCTGTATTTGGATGTGAGAATGGTTTACTTGAGAGGTGATCAATGTGCAGAGGAATTATGATATCAGATGAGATGAGCTAAGGTTTTGCTCTCTGAGGGTTAAAAATCACCTGCACTAGTATAAACTGCATGTGATGTTTTGGCTGTTTTCACCTCCTGGGGCTCAGTTATATGTGCAGGTGGTGGAAAGAAGCTCTGCCTGTGGTGTGAGTGCATGTGTAAATTCATTAGCCTGAGAAAATATCCCCGCCCTAATTATATCAGATCAGTTATTTGAGTTATTTGAGGAAGAACACTGACCTTTCCCACCTTTCAGTGTGTTGGGCCCTCACAGGAGCAGTCATCTGAAGGGATGCTACTCTGCCTGGCCAAGCAAGGCTGGAGGGCTCTTATCTTCTTCCTTCCGCCTCGATAATAGCACTTGTCATCTTGCTGTGCATGTGAATTTTTACACAGTTCAGCATGCTTTCCAGCAGACACCAAAACATTAATTATAATGCTGTAAAAATTAATTGAAACACAGCATAATCTCTGTTAAGTAAGGTCACTGAAATTGTCTTAAAATAGACCCCTCAAGAAATAAGATGAAATCTCTTGACAGAAAAGCTTGGCAGATTTCCTGTGCCAGTCCTCTTGAGATGCTTCCTATTGCCATTGAAGTGCATTCAGAATTCCTATATTTTCCCTTAGAGCACCTGCCATTCAGAGCAGCTTTCCTACCCTGCTCATCTCTGCTAACCCCTTTATATTATTTTGGCTTCCCTTGTCCAGATAGTGGTGATAGGAACCAAGCACTAACTGGTGGTGTCTTTGAGCAGTGATTCCTTGGGAGAAGACGTGGACATTTGGAAGACATGGATGGGGATCCGGTCTGGCAGTTCTTCGATTTCTATTGCAAATCTAATACCTGAATTACCTGTGATATCTTGCAAGGTTTTAGAGCAGAGCTGGCACAAAACATTTGGTTGTTAATATCTCCCCAGCCCCTGAAAAGCTGGTCCAGTGAAGTGAGTAGAAGGATAAAATCCCACCAGCTTCCCAGCAACCCATGTCCAATTGTTTTATGGTTTTTACGAATGGCAGCCATGTCTTTTACATCTCATTTCAACAACTAGTACTAAATCTGGTTAGAACTGGGAGCAGAATACATGTTTGCACTAGAGATTGTTCTTATTTCATTGAATTTGTTATAAATTATACAAATAAATATAATCAGAATAGTTTCAGAAACATTTTCTCTAGCAAATAGATAGCCCATAACTTCAGTACCATAGTGGGATGCAATCTGGCATTTTAAGGATGTTGCCAATGATGTGGTTACTTTAAGGAATTCAGGCTCCCATATGGTGCCTTTGCTTGCAGAAGCTGCCTGAATGGGATCTCTGACAGTTTGCAGTTCTGGGTGACACCTGCTGTATTTTTTTTTTAAGGTAAACTGCTGTCTGGAAGGGTAAAATCACTTCATGCAGTCAGAGAAAATCTAACTGGACCAAACAAGCTTCCTGATGTGTAATAGCGTGACCTTTTCCCAGCTCTAGTTTTTTCTTTTGGTGTTGTAAAGTCCTTTTCTCAGAGCAGGGATCAATGGCCTGCAGAGATAGAAACCTTCAAGTGGAGGGAAAAAAAATAGGAGGAGAAATCGGATCTTCAGGTGAGCAAGACGATAGCATGGGTGGAAGTGCTTGCTGTGTTGTCTGGATGTTTTGATGGTCTGTGCCTTTCACCTCTGTGCTCCAAAGATGAGCCCTTCTGCAACCATGTGTTTTTTTTCTTTCCTGTTGGCAAAACCTGTGGAGAGGAAATGTGTGTGAATCTAACTGTCCTAAAGTTATAGAAAGAGGCTGCTTGGACGTCACAGCTAGCTGAGAAATAAGACCCTGTCTTAGTGCTTCTGAGGTGCTGGCAGCTGCTTGCAAAAGCACATCTAGGAACCAGGTAGAGAGAAATGCTTTCTGTAGGCAGGGCCAGAAAAGAAGCATCCAGAGTTTTGCAGGACTGGGACCTGCACGTTTGGAGCAGAAGACTTGAAACATACCCTTAGCATTTAAGAAAGAAGTGCGGTAAACTTGACCGGTGTCTTTCCTCATCTTCCCAGAGGGCTATGAGTAGACAAAGCTTTCATCTGCAGGAATGCATCAGTACACTGTGGTGGGTGAAATGTCTTGTAAATGTTGGGAACAGTGAATAATAATATCAAAAATAGTGACAATAGCCTATCCTCCTTCTTACACACTGCTGGTGGTAAATAAAAGGCTATGGGGCTTTGATGGGAGAGGAGGGATCTCAGACCAGAGGCAGCCTGTGCTGGGGGTGGTCTCTAACTTTTGTTTGCTTGGTTTTTTTTCCAATACAATTGCTCTGTTGTGGAAGGAGCGTCCTAAGGGAGAGAGGATAGCAGCGTAGGTGTGAATTTTATAATTCACTTGTATGATAGAGGTTTAAGCAAAAAACCTGGATGTCTTAGCACTCAATGTTTTTCTGTGCTTTTGGTTGATATAAAGATAACTTTATGTAGTGTGAACTCTAGGCAGCCGTGGGCTTTGGACTCATGCAGCAGCCAGTGAAGGGAGTATGTTGCAAACTGTGGCAATTAATCCCAGCAGTTTGTTAGGCTTCTTCATTGCCATGTAGAAGTTGAAATGACCCATTGCAGCAGAAATCTGAAAATCAGACAGCAATCTTCTCTTAGATCTGGTGTCTGAACTGTGCTATATCCATTTTTTAAAATTTCATAGAATCATATCATAGAATGGTTTGGGTTGGAAGAGACCTTAAAGCTCATCCAGTTCCAGCCCCTGCCATGGGCAGGGATGCCTTCCATTAGAACAGGTTGCTCAAAGCCCTGTCCAGCCAGGCCTGGAACACTGCCAGGGATGGGGTAGGGATGTGGCTAAACTTTTTCCTGGGATGTAGCTGAACTTTGCAAGGGAAGAATGATCACATTTCATATTGTGATGACAAAGGATGGATCCACTGTCAGAGTGATTAGAGGCTTAGGTTACCCCAGCAATTGCCTTGTTGTAAATATTCAGTCTGTCTTCTTATTCTGAAGCCAGCGGCCTGTAACCCTTTTAGAGATGAAATGCTACAAGGTTGGGAGCCAGCAGACCCATTTGGAAGTGAATTCTTCCTCTGCTGTTGGGTGTTACAGCACTAAAAATAAATTAAAAGGCTCCATTGTAGGATATTATTACTAGCTTTTGATGCAACTCAGCTGTTGATGGACAGTCTGTTATAACAATTCCTTCTGTCTACTGACAGCTCACTAGGTGCTTGGAAATGTCAGCTATTGCCCCAGGGTATATGGAGAGGTTATGGTTTAATTTTCAGGTCTTCCATGCTCTCTGTGGGTGGAGAGTAGCAGGGAGTTGGCTCCCGGAGTCTTGCATCCAGCTTGTGTTTCTCAGTGTTTTCTTTAGCATACCTGAAAGGTGCTCTTGCCGACCTCATTGCTTCATCAGACTGGTGGTGGTTAGTGTGTTATGGTCTCCTGTGCTGGTTGTCACATGGTTTTTTTGGCTTTATTGAATCCATCTCAATTTGTTCATGTGCTGCCACTCCTTTTTTTCCTATTAAGGGGGGGCCTGCTCAGCCCTACTGGTATGTTTGGTAACTGTATAATTAGAAAGCTAAAAATAATGTACCGAAAGCAGCAGTTTCACAGGAGGCGTCCTAGTTTGATGACACTGGGCTCTGACTCACTTTTGCTTTGCTAAGAGCTGTGCTGGTTTAAGACAATAGTGGATATTGGGCATTGCCTTTCTGAGCAGCTAGCATTTGCCTATGCATAGTGCAATGTAACCGAGATCTGACCATCCAGCTCTAGTTCTGATAACGTCATTGTACTGTGGATGGAGATTTATTGCACTCTGTGTTTATTTATGATTTATTACAAAGCTTACCAAAAGCCTATCCAGCACCCTAAATATCTTGATGTGAGCAACAGTGATACAAATCAAAGAACAAACCTCCTCATCTTTGACAGCCAGCAGATCTCAACTTTATCAGCAGTGATGCTTTTATCCTTAAAGCAGTATTCATTATATTTTTAAATTATTATTAGTTTTTTGCTTCCATCTATGCAGTGACAGGCCATAAATTCCTCTTTCTTTCACACTAGCTGTTATTTGTAGTGTGCTGATTCCCAGAATCTGAACACAAATCAGGACCACATTAATCCTGGTTCTTTACAGACCCACGGTAAGAAAGGAGCTTTCTGAAATACTGAGGAAGCCTGTTTTACCGCCTCACTTTATATTTGAATACATGCTCTTCTGGGATAGAGTTTGAATGAAGAAAAAAGCAAATTATGAAATAACGATTTCATACTATGGTGTTGCATCAGGTGAAAATCCCCTTGTTGCTGATTTATTGTTATTTTTATTGTGTGTCTTTCAGTATACTCTCTTTCTCATCAGGCCCCATCCCTCAGATTTGTGTGGTTCTAGGCGATTATCAGCACATTGGCTGCTTCACCTCATAACTGCCTGGAAAACTTTTACTTATGAATCTTAAAAATGGTGGCACCCAAATACAAGCGGAAAGAATCCCAAAGTGGCTGTGTTTAATTGTTATTCTGTGAATCTCTTGCTTAATCTTCTGTGGGCTGATTTGTGACCATCAAGCACTGAATACCTGAAATGTCATTAGAATAGTGGGAAGTCAGGACTGTCTTTATATAAATTTAAATGTACAGAAAACTCATAGGGCTTAACTTACTAAAATGACAACCTTTGTTGTTTAGCCCTCTTTTGGTGACAAAATTCAGTGAACTTCAGAGCTACATAAAAGTCTGCCTTGTTCTTAACAGATTCTTTTAAACTTTATTTTGCCTCTTAGGTGAAAAAGGGAGTAAATTTGCAGTTATGGTTTGTAAGCCATGCTTATCTCAAATTGTAACAGATCATTAAATGTGCTGCCGTTGGCTTTTGAAGGGAAGCAAATGCAGCCCAGTATAAACTTCCAGTAAATGGTGAATACTGGTAGCAGATAAAAATGCATGAGAAACAGGTTTTGGCTGAAGACTCTTAACTTTCATTACAAATGCTTTTTAAAAACTCTGAGGCTGATTTGCCTTACATATACACTACTTTTGGAATCCTTGTTTCCTAGTGGATTGTCTGTTCTAACACACAGATTTGAGGTCATGCCCTAAGAACAGCAGAGGCACATCTGTTCATTGGACTGGATGTGGAGACAGACCAATATGTGGACCTGCAGAACAGGAGGTGGGCATGGACCTAAGCAAGCCCTAAAGTGGACTGTGTTGGGTCATCTGCAGGGCTAACACATCTGATTTGCATGTGTTCATAGCACAGCCGGGGTGGTGTTCCTGCATGTAGCTTGATTTCTCCTCGCAGGAGGCCCTCAGGAGCACCAGTTTCAGGATAACATAGTTGTATGAGTGGATCACAGATGTGCTCCTACATCCCTGTGGGTGGTTCCCTGGGAGTTTTTGATGACAGGTTTTGGGTTTGCATGCCAACTTGACAGTTACTTATGGGCTGACCTACAACGCTGCTGAATGTGTTGATCACATGGCCAATGAAGTCGGTGGTGGGTGTCACCGCAGTCTTAATAGTGCAAGATTGCATACTGATTAAGGGAAGACAGGCCCCAAAATGGGGTGGATCCAGTCTGTTCTATTGAGAATAAGCCATAGAGCAAAGACCAGAGGCAAACAGCATGAACCCTGAAACCTGGCAGCTGCCTAGATTGGCTGAGGATGTGTGGGGCAGTCCAAGTCCACGTGCAGCTGAGAGTTTCCCTGCAGGGTGGTGGTAAAGTGTGTTTTTCTCTTCATTCAAGGCTGAGCTCACAGTTATCTTGAAAGGAAAATGGCTGTGTCTTTTCTTGCCTGAGCTTTAGGGAAGATAAGGAGGGGTGCTATTCTAGGTGGAGGTGCTGCGGTGGGCAGGGTCGGGCATTCTGGATCATGGTACAGAGCTGAAAACTGGCATTTCTGGCTATGTGATGGTTGGCTCTCAGTAAGAGGTAGGAGTTTGAATTTATTCTCATTGAGTCAGTGAAAGAGGGTATAACTGTTTTCAGGAGGGAGGAAAAGATGTGTGTGTAGATGCATTTATTTGGGTGTCCATGGGTCGCTTCATTGCCAGAGCACAGTGTGGCTCTTTTGCCTATTTGTTTGATAAATAAAAAGCTACAGAATTTTGGAGGAAAAGCCATGAATGCTGATTCGGTATCCAAACGCATTCCACAGCCACACTGTGTGCAGGGAGATACATCTTTGTGTCCCATTTTAAAATTCTAATCCGCGATGCTGTAGATGAGGTGTGGGACGATGACTGACATTTCAGCTCACTTCGTATCATATTATTTTTAATCAGAAGCTAGTGTTCAACTTTAAATAAACACTGGTGAGTCAACTTCACTGGTCTCATCAAGTGGTAATAAGGACTGTGATTTTATTCTTTGCAGCATAATTAATCGCAGTACCTTAAAAGTGACATTTTGGCCATTAACTTTTGATCCTGTAAACTCAGTTTTGGAGAATTCTCATAAAAAATGATATGCAGAAGCATTTCTTTGTGTCCAGGATCATGTTTGCAATTGACAGGAACTGAATATTTTGCTGCTTAGGCTATAAATGAATTACTGACCTCACAGAAGTCACTGGGTTTTTTTATGAATGATTTTGCAGTCTCTGCCCATTCCTGTCCTCTGGTGTCAGCAAGCTCTTTAGAAAAGGGGAAAACTTCAAAAGCTATATCAGAGCTCTAATTAAATTACTAAAATCTGTCCTTCCTACCCTGTTTTCTAAATTAACTTGTAAGTAATCTTTTAACAGAACATGAAATCTGCAGGCCACCTGCAAGAGGGTTGTTATTTGCATTTAATAATATTTTCTCAACAGTGATACAAAAGAAATGCCCTGCAGAGTTTATCACAAACATCCATGGAGAATAAACATGCAAAATGTTACATCAGTAGTGTTCCTATGTATGCAGTGCTCCAAGATCCGCTGCTATTAATAATACGTTCAGAAAGCATGGGTGTGCAAAGGAATGAAGATGTTATATGCATATATGTATATTTATATATACCCACAAACTGTATAACCTACATGCTAGACTTTACATAGCACTGTATCAGTTTCATCCTACTGCTGCCTGCAAGACTTTCCTGGACTTAATTACATGCTAGAGGATCTTCACAGCATCAAATGGTAAATATGTTATTAAAAGAAAGAGCTTGGCAGTGGCATAAGCTACTAATCAGGAGTGCTAACTGTAAAATCTTGGCCGACGACTTGTCTTTGCCAAGCTCTCTTGCCACACGTGTATCCCAAACCATCCTGGCTGCAGGTGGAAATATAGTTGTGTCATTGAAGTGAGGATGGATGTGTAGGGACCTGAAGATTGTTTAGATAACAAATAGTTCCTGTACAGAGAATCAGCCTCAAAAGTTGAGTCCTGGAGATTTCTGCAGAAGGGAACCTGCAGTTGCTTTTTTTCCAGGAGTAAACCGATTTGCTTGCGAGAGCTGGTGAGCAAACTGCCTGCTGCTGGCTGCGAAGGAAGCAGTGCTGTGAATCACTGCAAAGAGTTAACTCTGAAAAAAATCCCCTTTTCTCATGTCCAAGCTGGGTTACTCCGATTACCTTTGGCACTGCAAAGCCACTTTTGCTCCCTGCTCCCTCTCTCCATTTTGTTCTGTATGAAACAAGACCTCCTCTATGGTGGAGAGAAAATTCACAATGATGAAAACACACTTCTTTTTTCAGACCTGTTTTATTGGGCTTTTTTTTTTTTTTTTCCTTTACAGTTTTTTAAACATCTGTGTGGGAGCTCAGCTTCAGGTGTATCCTATACAAAGCTCTGTGGGTATCTGCTTTACAGACAGGTGCAGCTCTGTCAGTCTCATGGGGCTGCAACTCTTCCTCAAATATTTTGGGGCACTTTTATCTGCAAGAGGATTTACCTGGGTTTAACTCCTTTGATAGAAGGAAAATTTTCATGAACTAGCAACTTCTAATGCTTTGCTGCCCTTCTAGCAGGGAGAGTCAGCTTAGATCCCAGTGTGGGGCATTGCAACCACTGTTTGTCTTCAAAACAGGAGATAGAGGCCGCCCGAATCATCCCACCATGTGCTCTGCACTCCTGGCTGGCCACATTTTTCCCCTGTTATTCAGCATTCATCAAAACATGACTCTTAGAGAATGGATCTGCTGTGCTCTGAGGGAGCCTCCTGAGGCGCTTGCTTCAATTGGGTAAGGCAGCAGCATCTCACTGCTGGCTCAGTGCTTGGTGGATGGTCAGACTAAACTGTCTGTTGGGGTGTGAGGATGGACCTTTACTTAATACCTTAGTGCCTATACTTAATGTACAAAATATATGTGCACTCTTCATTTTGAAATTACTGTTTACGTACCCAGGAATATGCATTGCATATATGTGTTTGCAAAATCTGGGTGTGACCAAAACCTGCTCAGTATTCTCCCCTCCCAGGACATTGTCTTCCCTGTAATAACCCCAAATTTGTGTATTTGTTTTGCAGGTCCCAGGGTGATAACTTAAGACAGGCTCACTTTCTGGGCAATTAGAAGTGCTGATGTTAATCAGCAGGTTTAAGTGGTTGCTTCTGGGTAAGAAGTAGGATGCCAAAATCAAGATTTAGCCACTAAAGTCAATCTTAATTACAAGACCAAGTATGTTCTGACCACAAGCTTTACATCAGGTTTCCTTTTCGTTTTTTTTGCCAATCATATCTTTATAGCAAACCGCATTCATGCTTATATATTTATTGGAAATCAGATTAAAAAAACCCCAAAACCAACCTTTCTTTTTTCGGGGTGGGGGGTGGGGGATTAGGTTTGCTCAGAATGGAAATACAGATTCAAGACTTTTTTTTTCCCCTCAATTTGTTTTTACCTTCTTGATGCAGCCCAATCCTACTCATTTTCACCCAGAAGTAATAGCATTTTTAGAGCACTCTGCCTGCTAGAAATGTTGTATCTACCAGCTTGACCAGATTCCTCTTCCTTGTAATCAACGCAGATGTCATACACCACCTTTCTCCTCTCTGGGTCCAAGGCTACAGTGATTTTAATGGGTTTAAAAACAACTTCAGCATTAATAGCTGCAGTGTTCATTTATTTCTATTGCTTCTGACAGGTTATGCAGATGTTGCAGTTATTGTAACATTTTGTGTGCTTCAGATATCAGATGTCCTTTGATAATTTTACAAGATGTGTTTTGCCTAATTATTTCATCCCTAATTAATTCAGGCTGTCCTTGATGTCATGGCAATGTGGGACGCACATGCTGTGGATTCCCGGGAAGGGATTTAAATTCCTGGGCTTGCTGGGGCTTGCAGAAATAGCTCTTTTTTGCCTCAAATATAAACCAGCAGCATCTCTATTGTCCACAACCAAACCAGTCCAGGGGTCCTTGGCTTCTGCTTTCCCCCAGCTCTTCCTGCCCTTGGTGGGACAGTGGCTCCTGCTGTCCTTGCCAGCCATGGGTGACCCTAGAAAATGACTCTCTCTAGTCCCACTCCTCTCTCCTGGGGTAAATCCTCAGATTGTAATGCTAGAGGATTTGCCTTGAAAGGGCTTGAAGAAGGGAAAATGTTGTGGACAGACTGAAAAAGTAGCCCTTCTTGTGGATTTAATGTGTTAACTGCAGTCAGCAGTCAGGCAGTATTGCTTTTGTTGCATTAGTTGGATGGTTCTTGTTTAATGTTAGCAAGCACAGGGGAAGTCCTGAAATGCCTCTTTTTTTGTAGGTTGTTTTTTTGTATTTGAGATGACATTATTTAAAAATGCCAGTAGAAACAAGTAAAGAGTAGAAATTGAAATGAAAATGCTGTGGAGGCAGAAGCTAAGAAATTAATCAATTTAAATGAAGGAAAAAAGGTGGAATTTTGTTTTTTTTTTTTTTTTAAAGTAATCAGATTTTAAATACTGAAAATGGGAATAGGCAAAAATCAATAAGACAATAAAAATCTCTCCTTCTTATCAGTGAAGCCAGTGCTGTGCTCATGGAAAGTTTTTCTGCACAAGTAAAGTCCGTGTGGAAAGTCGCAGCACAGGACAGCCTGGGTTTTCATAGAATCGTAGAATAGTTTGGGTTGGAAGGTACCTTCAAAGCTCATCTAGTCCACCCCCTTGCAATGAGGAGGAGCATCTTCAACTAGATCAGATTGCTCAGAACCACATCCAGCCTGGCCTTGAATGTCTCCAGTGATGGCGCATCCAACACCTCTCTGAGCAACCTGTGCTAGCATTTTTCCACCCTCACTGTAAAGAATATTGTTTTGTTGTCATTGTTGTGTTGGCCTGTATCAAAGCATCTGTGAACAAACAAGACTCTTAGCTCTATGGTAATTTCAGAGCTGAGGAATGTGGTTGTTACAGCCAGGGAACTGGTATTACACCAAGTTATTTTCTAATTGTACTGTATGGGACTTGCAGAGTAGAGATTATTTCCAAGCCAGTTACTCCAAGAAGCTTTCTCTAAGCCTCTGTTTGTGTGTTTGGCAGTAAACTGTGTATTTCCCATCTTCTGTATGAGAAACATGCCTTTTGCAGGAGTGTTGACTCCACAGGGAGGAGCTCCATCCTGGCATCACTGGCAAGGTGCTTTCATGCAGCAACTCTGAAAATCACTTATGCCTTTCACTGGTATCAAGGTTGGCTTCTCCTCATTTTATCTTTTTATGTTGACCTCTCCTTATTTTATCTTTTTACCGTGTCACCCCACAAAGGTGCTGCTGCATGCCTTTGATACCAAGCAGGCAATTAATTACAAGTAGAGTATTTGTAAGCTTTGGGAATTTAGATGTCTTGCTTATTCTGGATAAAAATCATGAGTAGAGAGGTTAAAGAAACCTAGACTGGTATCCAGTGAGTGTTAACCAGATTTGGTGGTGAATCTTGATTTCAGCAAGACTTTGCAGCCTTTTGAGCAGAAGTAGCTCATTTTCTAGAGTAATGCAGTGTGGCTTTTAGATACCTCACATTAAAAGGTGATGGTAGATAGTACCCTAAGTCATATCACAGGAGAACTCTGCTGCGTGTTGTGCTGGGGGCACTGATAACATGGAGCTCATTTGTAGCATCAAAAGAAGGTTATTTCTCTGTCTTGCTTCTCATTTGCCTAGGTTTTGCTCCAGCTAAAGACTCTTAAGATAGGCAATGTGGGTGGCTTGATTAGAAATTAAGTCTGTGTTCTGTTGTCTAGTCAGTAGTCTGTTCTTCTCAAGTCGCCCTTGAATAAAAGGAAATGAAGGTGGTTGTGAGCAGAAACATTATTTTTTGAGTAAGGAAAATTGTCCAAATCATACTTATCAAGTTTGTTGCTTTTTTTGGACAACCTGAAGCACCATGTATTTTTTTTAAAGGCTGAAATTACTCAAAATAACTGGATTTGTAGTTTTGAAAGTCAGTTCTAAAGCAATTTTGTGATCGTTCTGCTGACTGAGACAGCGGCATGTTATATTTCTGCTCCTCTTGTCCCTTAAGACCTTCATAAAATGAGATCTTCTACCTCATGAGCCTGTCAAAATGACTGCATTTAAAAGTAAATATGAAGACATCAGTGAACATAATTTTCTTTGAGTTCAGTCTTCTCCTAATGGCTTTGACAGAACATCCAGTTAATTTTTCACTAGGCTTCTGCTGCAATCTATCCTAAGGAAATTACTGGGGATGATCAGATTTCTTTATTTGTGAGAGATGAATGCTGCTGAATTGCCTTGCTTTCTCCTTGCTGGTGTGGTCACACGCTGGGGTTGGCTTTCCAGAGAGCTTTCTGCTAGGTTGCACAGAAGTAGAGGTCCTCCGCAGTGAAGAATATCTGCCTTGGTGTCCTTCACCCAGGCTGGCATCGCAGGTGGGTTTAGTGAGACATTGGCTCTCTAATTGTGTATTTCCTGGATAGTAGTAGGTGCAAAACCTCAAAGCCTTTTCTTGTGTAGGTTTGAGATCATTCCTTTGTGCTCTGCCAAAAAGCCTTTTATTCATGCTTCCAGTTCTTCCAGCACATTGCTTTCCTTATATTTAAATACTACACAGGTGAATATAAAACATTAACCATTAAGCCATTAGGCTAGCCATGTTTACTGGCCCACAAGGTCATGTACTGCGTAGTGGAAAGTCATTGCATTTTGCGCACCAGCAGTGCTTTGCATGGGCTAGCAGAGAAGCTGATGTGGACTTCTCTTGCCCTGGAAATGTCTTGCATTGACTAGCATTTGTGCACTTGTGGGTGGTGGTCCAGTTGTTTGGAGTTTACTGTTTAAAGCCGAGAAGAAATGTGGAGAAAGACGCACCTCTTGCAGAAAAACTAAACCCAAGCGTTTGCATGCACAAGAAGCAAGAAAAGTGGAATATGAGGGAAAGAAGAAATAAAGCAATATCCCTTGCTAACTGGGAGCAGGGCTTATGCAGCAAATCCTGACAAAGGCAAATTCTCTTCCTCCTTTTCACTTCAACACAGTAAAACATTCTGCCTTTCTCTCTGTCCAGATTGGTCCTGCTTCAAGAACTGTGGTCCTGCCTAGTATGGAACACAAATATGTAAAATTACTCAGTTTTGATAGGTTTCGAGTCAAAAAGAATATTCTGAACAAATTGATACAGGGCCTTTGATCTCAAACTATTTTACTTTCGGACTTTAAAAGCAGTAATTTTGGACTTCAGGTCTCAGTTTAGACTTAAAAGCAAATGTTGTTTAACCTTAAAAGTAATAAAATGGAGCACAAATTTACTACCTAGCATCTAATATCATTGCAGAAGGCATATGTTTTGCAATAGTGCTGGGTTTTTTTAAAGTTTTCTTTTCTCATAAAATTGTCTTTTTAAGTAAGTAGTTTAATCAGAAATGTTGGCAGTGTAACTTAGATTTCAATTTTTCCAAGATAGCTTTGTGTTAGTGTTTTTTTTTGTTTGTTTGTTTTGTTTTGTTTTTTTGGTGTGTGTGTTTAATTTTTTCTTTTCCCAGAGTACTTATGGAAAATCTTCCTATTTTGTGTTTTAAGTGGGGAAAGATTTTATAACGAGTTCAGTAAACTGTTTCATGCTTTCACTACAGGTTTCACTGTATTTTGAAACATTAGACTGTGTTTTCTTCAAAATCCAGCAAACTTGGCCATTTCCTACAAGAGGTAGGTTTCCATTTTCTCCAGTTCTGTACTTTATTGCACTAAACCTTAGGAGGCTGGATGCAAGTTCATCCATGCCATTCCCAGATTGACTCAGGGATGTTACTAGTGCTGGTCTGGGCCAGTTGAGCTTTGCTGGACTTTTGACCTTATTCATCTTCCTACATATCCACAGGGCAAGCATTTAGCCAAGAATGCATCCCATTTTAGAGACAAAGCCCCCACTCCCATATTTACTGCTGCAATTTCAAGAGCACCAAGTTGCTTTGCGTCAGTATCACACAATCACCAAACCAGTTTTCCAGGAGTTGAAAGATTTTATCTTACTAGTTACTGAGGTATTCATTTGTTGTTGCAATCAGTTGTTAGGCAGGATTTGCAGACACTCCTGAAGGTTGGGAAAAACTCAGTAGATGCCGTACACTGATTTTCTGTCCTCTGTGTAAATCATAGACTTAACCATGTAGGTTGTGCTGCCCAACCAGGTATTTAAATCCTCTCAGCTGTAGACATTTAAACACTACATGTTATTGTGTGCTGAAATCTTGCATAGGTGTTTTTATAGCAAAGAAAAAAACCCCACAAAACACAAACCTCTTTTGAATGTTTCCATTCTTTCTTTAGTGACTATGAAATGGGATGTTTCAATGGGAGTCTTTACATTGGGAGTTTCTGGGTTAATGAGATTGAATAAGGAAACGCTGGAATATACGGATAAAACATGTTAGCAGTAATTATAAATTTAGATACTTTGCTGAGTGTCTTAGTGAGCTGCTTTATCAATGCTTCTACTTATTTATCTTTACTTTCTGCTTCCATGTTATTTTCAGTGCTATTCTGAAAATCAGGAATGCAAAGAAAAGCATTGCTAGAAAAAGTGAAAATATTGGGGTTCTTTTATTTGTTTTGTATTGTTATTTCCATCTCTTCTTTCTGTTTTTTATCATCCATTAAATGATAGGAGCTGAAATGCCCAGTAATCTATGAATTTTGAAAAAGCCTTCTTCAAATAACATGGAAGTTTAATTCTGCATTGCCTTTGGGGAATATTTTTTTAAGTCTGTGGCTAATTCTTGTTGATTTCAGTGGGAAATAGGAGCCTAAATCCTTTTAAAGATCTTTCTGGTATCAGTGCACTTTACAAGTCAGTGGGATTTGTGTGCTTGTGTCATTGAAGTACTTTTGACAATCACATTTAACAGCTTTGGAGGCAAACCCACCTTTGGAAGCTATGGGGATTTGTTTTACTAAGTTACTTAGACGCTGCTGATAACCTGAAATGATTGTGGGTTTCCTACTTAAACCAAATTGAAGTCCTCTTTCTTTGTCTGAGAATCATTTTTCACTGCCTTTTCTATTTCTTGGTAGAAACCATGACAGAATGCTTTTGCCTAAAGTGATATAGAAATCTTAATTACAAAGACCAAAGAGAAGAAAAGCATTTTACTGTTAATACAGTGTGTATTACCACTCCTTAGGCAAGCAGGCAAATCAATTCTTGTCTCACTTTTGCACTCAGATTGATCCAAGGGTCTTCTGTGAGGCTGGTTGCAGCCTGTTTGCTGTGAAAGTGTGATCCTGCCCCCTATTCAGCTGTTTAAATGTACAGAGGCTACTGTTGAATGCCCAGGTCAAGGTTTGTGTCTGCAAAGCCTATTATGTAGAAAATTCTCCGGTTTCAATTTTAGGTGTAGCTGCCAGCTTGATATGCACTTTTTGCATACATCTTTTTAATTATTATTTTTTTATTGGCATGAACCAGTACTTGTGGGGTAGGAACAGCAGTAAATCTCATAGCAATATGTTTGAGAAGGGTTTCTTTGGCAAACTGCTGGACATACTTTGGAAGAAGGAATGGTGTCTCATATGTGGAATTTTTTCTGCTTAAGAGTTTTCTTGGGTGAAAGTTATTCCTTCCTAAATCAATCCTTATTTATCCTCTCCTGTCTCTTTTCTGTGTATAACCTGCTTTCCTGGCTGCTGACAGCGTCCAGCCAGAGAAATCATTAAAAATAGGCTAGATGGGTGTCATGGTTTAAGTCCAGTCAGCCACGTAGCTCGCTCACTCACTCCTCCCAGCCTTCCTCTCGTACTGCTCCCCTAGGGATGGGGAGGAGAATCGAAAGAATGTAACTCCCGCGGGCTGAGATAAGAACAGTCCAGTAACTAAGGTATAACACAA